>ML286158.1:905-46755 GCA_005239495.1 Nicotiana undulata
ATTAACCACAATGGTGAAATCTTCAAGACCAAAGTGTGTGTGCAAATCCCTGGCTTCAAAACTTGTTGTTCTCTACTCAAAATATATTTACAAAGCTGAAGA
This sequence comes from Nicotiana undulata, assembly GCA_005239495.1. Classification (NCBI taxonomy): domain Eukaryota; kingdom Viridiplantae; phylum Streptophyta; class Magnoliopsida; order Solanales; family Solanaceae; genus Nicotiana; species Nicotiana undulata. Next base: position 1,008 of record ML286158.1, read on the forward strand.
AATATCCAAAAATCGATCTCTAATGGATGCCTAAGATGTTGCCAAGGTATGCTTTTTATAGAGGGCCAAAAATTCGAGTGAAAAGTGGACAAAAACACCCCCGTCGGGCTGATATGCGATCGCATCCCTGTCGCATATCAGGGATGCGATTCGCATCTTCACTCTCTCCGTCGCACATCAAAACCTTAGGTCCCAGAGGGTCGTCGCATTTGAGATATGCGGTCCGCATTAGTGATATGCGATCGCATTCGTGCGTCGCATTTACAATGTAGCTTCAGGCATCAGATGGTGATGCGGCTCAAATGCGAACCGCATTTGCGATATGCGATCGCATATTCGACCGCATTTCACTCATTAAACTCGACTCATCTTTCTGTTGCGGTATGCGATCTTCTGGGCTCGAAATGCGATTCGCATGTTGCATATGCGATCACATTCGGCCATTGCTCCCCTCTTTTCTTTTCTTTACTCTCTTTTTGCCCAATTTCACTCCAATTTGACCTTAACCACTTCATGGCATCATTTTCCTGCAAATAGAGCAATTATACACTGATAGTAACCTCAAATACCCATTGAGCAGCACAAAATCTACTGAAAAGAGGCTAAAATGAGTGGTAAAATTGCCACTCATCAGGTACGTTAGGGCACCTATTCAGGGTAATTTATAGACATTGATTTGATAACTAGAGACAGGGTAAGGGCTTAAAATTATTCTAAGGGCTTCGTATTAAGCACCCCTCAGAATCCACAATTGTGGTTCCTGGCAGAGCAACTTTGTGAATTTTAAGCAAGAAGAAAATAAGCAATTAATGTCTAAGTTAAGCAAAAGGTTTTGAAAGACTCGCAGTCTAAGCACACATGTGTTACTTAAAGTTTTGAAAATATTTGATGACTAAGTAAGGTTTTTGAGGAAGTTATAATCTAAACATGCATATGGGGGATAAAGGGATGTCCTAGGTTGTTTGTAATATGGATCACATCAATCCAATACCCGGTATGTCACTCCTCAAAGAGTGGCTACATGTGGTATTAGCGCACCGGTCATCATGTCCATATCTACCCTTCCCACCCCATAAAGTTAATTAGAGCGAGCGTTGGTCAACGACCTCTATTGCGTGTTGTTACCCGTCCCTTTCCTAATGGTCCTGGAGGAATTTAGGACCTCTACCTATAAAGGAAGTTCTAGGTAGACCCTCAGGTTTAAAGGGAGAAAATGCTAAGGCGACTGATAAAAGCATGTAGGACTATAGTTAATTAGAACATAGAAAAAGCAAATAAAGGCTCGAGTTTACCTCCACAAGTAATGAAATTAGACAGCACGACTCAACAAAGTTATGATCTATATTAGTTCAGAATCCTAAAACAGGGTATCTAGCTGATTTTAAAATGACAAAGAAACAGATTTTGATTTCATATCTCAGAGAATAAGTCCTAATACGTTTTGCCTACTGGTTTTAAACCTGTTGATGGTTAAGCAATATACATAAAGAATCATACTTCCAGTTTTTAACGACTTTAATCACCTAAGGCTTTCCTAGGTGTGGGACGGTGCTCAATAGTTACCAGGATTATTAAAGAAATTGTTTGAATTATATCACTAAACATGTTGTTCTAAATGTCCAAGATTCAGGAATTGTTATCAGCTGGATGAATCTATTTTTATCCCTGATTAACTTAAGATGCCTAAGCGGATGTGGATGCAATCCTAATGGCAGGATATCTAGTGCACACAAAAATGCAAAATGACAACATGCAGGACCTAAGCAGGATTTTTCTAAATGCATAAGTGTTGCATTACTTGAACATGCTTTCAGAATATGTAGAAGAGATGGAACGACCTGTTTATTAGCGTTGTTTCTTTTTTATCCTAAAGCCTGATTTCTAAGTGTACATGGTAACGTATGTCATAATGGCAAAGTACTAATTATTAGCATGTTTTAACATAGAAATTTATATGCGATATAAGAATGCACATGCTGAAATAATAGACATAGGACTCAAGAGGCATGGTTTCTGATGCACGCATGAATCCTAAACATTGTTTCTATTGCGCAATCAAGAATATAACCTAAGGACATGTTTTCTACCCTTTAATAACTATAGCATGCGTAGTACCCATCCCTTTTCACTATCCATCTCCAAAGAGTTTTACAATAATTATTACAAACCTCTGAATATGAATTTCCTAACTAAAAGTAAGAAAAGAAGAATTTTACTATAGGGAGCCTTCATAATAGGCCCAATTTTCTAGGTCGTCTATGCCAAATCTTGTTTCACAACCTTTCTCATAACCCGTGTGTGTCAGAGTTCCCTAAGGACCTCAAAGGATCCCGGGCAGTGCTCACACCCAGATTTCATAGCCAAGGTGGAGTAAGTATGGTATGGAAATGCCAGCTCTTGTGTGTCAAAGTTCAAAGGGAGCTCAAGGGTCCCAAGGCAATGCTCACACAAAAGGGGCAGAACCTAAGGGATCCAGGGATTAAGGATATAGAATAAAATTCAAGATTACTCAAGGCCAAATAACATAAGGTACAAATTTTTTTTCCACAGAAAAGTTCATGCCAGTAATCAGAGAAACATAAGTAGGCAGAATCATATTGAAGTATACTGGAAGGGGGATAACATCTCATAAGCATGTTGAGGCTAAGGGAGGGGAGTACATAACATGTTAAGTGAATAATAATGCAACCAGGTCAAGTACAAACTTCACAGCAAAACCATAAGTAAACACATATTAGAAATAGGATGAATTGATGTAGGCAAAAGAAACTTAATCGTTTTTGGTACTTAAACTAGAATCAGGACATACCAGTATAGAAGAGAGCAAACACAGAGTGAAGGACCCAAGAGTACAGTAGTCAGCCTTGGTTTACAACCGGCCGACTTAGACTAGGAGCAAGTAACCAGAGAAAAGAGAGCAGAAGAGAGTTTTTGTGTAAGAGAGAGTTTGGAACAATGTGTGTTCTGTGTTAATGAAAAGAGCAATGTATTTATAGTTTAAAACTAAGTAGAGAATAAGTCAAGAATCGTAGTTCAGTAGTAATTATACAAATAAGTACCAATTAGAATTAAATTAGTATAATGACTCCCTTTAATTAGGGAGTCCAACTCAAACGGTAATAGACAAGTGGTAAAATAAGGCAAGAGAATCGTATGAGGCTGAGTATAATCAATAAGGAAACAACATAGGTATAATACAAGTATATCACATGTAATAGAGACTAGGTTCATCATGCTATAATTAAGGAAAATGCTTAAACTCAGTTCATAGCACAATTGACCATAGAATAAGGTCAGAAAATATTTCACAAGTTAAAATTTAGTAGAGAATATCATGCGAGATTAGTGAAGAATTAATCACAAGGATTCAGGGACTCACAAATAGAAAGTATTACTGATTTTAGGAGAAATTAGCATAAATTATGAGAACAAATGGAATAAAACCCATAAAAATCAGAACCCTAAGAAGCTGGGTAGGGTAAAACCATAAAATTAGGGATTCATATAGAGTGTAGTTCAAATTAACAGAATAGTCATGATATAGGCAAGAATGATCAAAATCAGAACCCTAAGAAGCTGGGTAGGGTAAAACCATAAAATTAGGGATTCATATAGAGTGTAGTTCAAATTAACAGAATAGTCATGATATAGGCAAGAATGATCAAAATCAGAACCCTAACAAGCAAACATAGGGTAAAAATCACAGAATCACAGGATACTCATGAGAAGCAAACACATATGTAGGTTAATCGAACATATACTCAAAGACGAACTCAAAATCACAGATTAAACATAAAAACTCAGATAAAAAAGAGAGAAATTTAGATAAAAGTTCAAATATGAACCATAGAATGATATAAAAAATCAAAAGGAAACACGTAATTGAAAAGAGGTTTAAGAAACCTAGTTTTCGAAGATGAAGAGTCATTTTTAGGGAAAATCGAAAAATCTTTAAAGAAACAATAGAATAACTCATAACATGCCCGTATCTGTTGCAGATCTAAGAAAATCAGAGGCTAACGGTTAGGGTATCATAGAGAAAACCCAAAGAGAAGGAGAAACGGCTAGAGAACCACTGGTTCCAGCCGGAAATAACAAGATCTTACTCGGACGACCATGGATGGCCGGAAAACGGCATGAGAAACCATGGGAGGTGAGTGAACTGCCTTCTGGTTCCTCTGAGGGCCTCAAGGCAGTGATACCCGACATAGGAAGGAGAGTCATAAGGGTAGGAGAGTGGTGAGACCACCATAAAGGCCGGCAAGGCAACGGCCGGTGAGAACCATGGCGGTTCTAGTAGAGAGCGTTTGAGAGAGATGAGAGAAGAGGTCGGCGGAGAGAATGAGAGGGAAATGAGAAGGGGGAAGGGTAGTCTTTAGGGTTTAATTAGGAAAGAACGGATCTGGTCCGTTGATTAAAATTAATAAACGGTCCAGATCAAAAGTGGCGTATTGGGTCGGATATGATAGAGATTGGGCTTGGGTTATTGGGTTATTTGGATTGGGTATTGGGCTGGTCTCAATTGGGTTGGGGTCAGGATTGATTTAGGCTAGATTTCAAATAGGAAGGTGTCTAATTATTAAATACCCAATTAAATAGATAAAGTAATTAATAAAAATAGCTAAGAATTACATAAAAAGAAATTAAGGCTAAATAAGTGAAATTAAGGTAATTAACTGGTATTAAAAATATGAAATGATGGATTATTGAATTAAAATAGTATAAAACGTACAATTAGGCTATAATTACAAAAAAATATTGTAATTATAGCCAAATTGACTAATTTGTGAAATAATTAAATCCTAATAGGATTAAAATAATAATTTGGGATAGGAAATATTTTGAAATGATTTACAATATAACTAATGGTTAATTATTGAATATAAAGTACTTGATAAATTAGAAAAGAAATTAATAAAAATATGGAAAATTATGAAAAAATACCAATTATTATAAAAAGTGATTTTGAGAATATATATGCCAGTTTTAAATTAATTTTCAGGAAAACTTGGGTATCAACAGCTGCCCATCTTTACCTGGGAAGGATGAAAGAGTTGTTGGTAAAGATATGATGGCCAATATTGACCGAGCGAAACGGTACGAAGAGAGTTGGGCCGCACCCTGGTTTCTGAGCTGCCTACATATCCCTGGTTTTACAGGAATTAGGCCGTATGTAGTTCAAGAGTCATCAGCGAAGTATACCGATGAAGTTTTACAAGAACGGATGCAATGTATGGGGTTTGGTGAATAAACGGCTTACGCGAACGGTTAGGAGAACTGGAGCGGGGTCGCTCCTTCCAGGATGACCGTTGCTTTCCGGATTACCTGCAAATAAACAATACAAGCATATATTGTGCGTAATTTAAACATGATGCAAGTTCCCGTCGGACTATGAATGTTGTCTTTCGACGGTAAATGATGACGTCCTCATACCATGACGTCCTGGGCCATGAATTGCTCGATGTAGGATTCACAGGCCATGAAATGATGCTCTCGGGCCATGAGGATGGTGCCTCCGAACCATGAAGCCTTTGAATAATGATATGTAAAATGATTAAAAGAGATCCTCAGGCCATGACATGGTGTTCTCGGGCCATGAAGATGGTGCCTTCGAACGATGACTCCTTTGGATAAGTTGGCGATATTTCATCCTATGAAGATGCAATAGTATGATGTTGACAAGACAGAGCTTAGTTTTGCGAATTGTAAGGGTAGAGCTTAGCTCGAAAGGAAAGCAAAGTAAATAGTGCTTGAGATAGCGGTTAGCTCGGCGAAAGTAAATTGGAGGCAGAGCTTAGCCTCGAAAGGCAGAATGGTAGCCTTATGCAAGTGAAAGGCTGAATGGTAGCCTTATGCAATGCAGATGGAGACAGGTCTTAGTCTCGGAAGGCAGAAAGGTAGTCTTATGCGAAAATGCAGATGGAGGTAGAGCTTAACCTCGGAAGGCAGAATAGTAGCCTTATGCAGAGATGCGAATGCAGATGGAGACAATGTTTAGTCTCAGAAGGCAACATGGTAGCCTTATGCAGAGATGCGAATGCAGATGGAGACAACGTATAGTCTCAGAAGGCATAATAGTAGCCTTATGCAGAGATGCGAATGCAGTTGGAGACATCGTTTAGTCTCGGAAGGCAGAATAGTAGCCTTCTGCAGAGATGCGAATGCAGATGGAGACAGTGTTTAGTCTCCGAAGGAAGAATAGTAGCCTTATGCTGGAAATAATATAACAAACGATAGTAGAGTTTCTTAGCTGATAGCAGATTGCGGTAGTGCGATTATGTCACGACCCAAAATCCTAACTCATGTCGTGATGGCGCCCAACAGCAAAGTCAGGCAACCAACACTCAATTTACTAAGGGTTCTTTCTTATTTGATTAAACATTTCAACATACACCTAGTTTTAAAGTTCGAAACATAAATCGAGAAGGATAGTTAACCAGTTTAACCAAAAACAGTCATAAGGAGGGGTGAGCCAATATATATATAGTCCCATAATCCATAATAACTACCGCGTGTGTGCCATGAACTAGTGTCACAAGTCCTACGGGCATACTAACAGAATATACAAAAGATATAATATACAGTCCCACTGTCTGAAAGAAATAGACAGGAAATAACAAAAGAAACTCCATGGTGCTGCCGAGGATCGTCAGGAGAAGCAGCTCACCGTGAAGTCAGGTCAAGCTATAATCAGAATCGAGCTCCGGTCTGATAACCCGAAGCATCAGCCTCAGAACCTGTAAAATTAAGTACAAAAGTGTAGCATGAGTACATAAATAAATATGTACCCAATGAGTATCCCGTCTAATCTCGAAGAAGTAGTGACGAGAGGTCGACTTGACACTCACTAAGGTCCAACAATATAATTTAACAAAATATGATGAAAACGGTAGGCATGTGGAGGTAGTAAGGCAGCAAATATTAAAGGCGCGGAAACCCAAATAAACACTGGAAGTAAATAAATAATTACTACTTCATTTTCCCCCCAAAATATCTGTCAAATCCAATATCCATGAAAACATCAACACTTTATCATGCGCATGCGGGATAAGGACAACCGGCCTGAGCCATAAAATGATCATATATCTGCACTGCCGAGGGTCGAACGGCCCAAAATCTTTCAATCTCGCCGTGGCGTATGGCTCGCTCCCATGAGAGTGGGGGAAATCACACTCCGCTCGCAGAATGTAAATTGCGAAGCGCTCACATTTACACACACTTATCAAAGTTTACATAAATCTCAGGGAAGCAATACTACATATAACATGAATTCATAACATATAATTCAATTACGAGGAAGAACACAAGGCATGATGTGGGCCTAACTACCCGCACATAATGATAATAGGCGCTACGTACGGACTCTCGTCACTTTGTACGTTTGTAGCCCCCAAAAACATTAACACATAGCATTTAGATCACCTAGGGGGACAATTCCCTCTTACAAGGTTATAAAAGAGACTCACCTCGTGTCGAACCTACTCCCCAGGTCAAGATTGCGCCCGAAACATTGAACTCGTCACCCAAGGACTCGAAACTAATCAAATATTACGTAAATATATCAAATTATACTCAAAGCATGGAATTCTCCTACTTACTTAGTCAATTCATCATTCTTGAAGAAATCCCAAAATTCACCCCCGGGCCCGCACACTCGGATTCCGAAAATTCTCGAAGGAAACACTCGCCCATAACCTAAGGATCGTTAATATATGATTTTTGTATGATTTCATAGCCAATTCACGGGTAATTCCCTAAGTTCTCGAAACCATAGGTTACTACCCAATTCCTTGATTTTCACTAATTAGGTAGTTAATTTAACTAGTAATCCAAGTATTAAACTAACACTAGGGTAAAATTTACTTACCTCTTCAGTAGCTAGGTCGTGGGGCAGTTTTCTCAAGCTCTCAAGGTCTCTAATGGTGGAGGAAAATGGAGACAAATGAACATTTCCCGTGTTTTAAAAGAACACACTGCCTACAGTGGTTTCGCACATGCGGCTTAAGGACCGCACATGCGGTCTCGCACCTGCGAGAAGAGTCTCGCACCTGCGGAAGTGGACAAGAGGGCCTGGGCTCGCAACAGCGGTCAGGAGTCCACACCTGCAAGAAATGGGAAGCCCACCTGGGGGTAGCACCTGCGAGGCTGGGACCGCATGAGCAGTCTCGCACATGTGGTCACCCCATATCAGGTGCACCAACAACTACTTCAGCTGGTTTTTGGCCTCGTTTGGTGCCCGAGGGGAACCTAGGCCCACTCGAGCCGCCGTCCAAATGTACCAAAAAGTCCCAAATCATAATACGAACTCGCTCGAGCCTTTGGAACACTCAAAACAACACTAAAACTCAAAATCATACCTCAAAACCCCTAAAGCTCAAACTTAAGAACTTTAAGTTCTTGAATTCGGTATCAATGCGCCGAACCGACCGATACTACTCGGAATGATACAAAATTTTGCGAGCAAGTCATAAATTACATAACAAAACTATTTCCGGTATCGGAAATCCGTTCGGACCTTGATAACACAAAAACACATTCCAAACCAAATTTCAAACTTAAGGAAACTCTTATTTCGATATTGGGCGCCGAAACGCTCCGGGTCATCCAAAACCCATTCCGAACATACGCCCAAGTCTGAAATAATCATACGAAGCTACCGGAACCATCGAAACTCGATTATGAGGTCATTTACGCAAAATGTTGACTGAAGTCAAACTTGGCCAAAAAGGCCAACCTTAAGGAACTAAGTGTTTCTATACCACTATAAACACTTCCGAATCCTAAACCACCCGTCCCCGCAAGTCATAAATCATGATAAGTCGCTATGGGAAGTTTCATTTAGGGGAACGGGGTCTGATAACGCAAAATGATCGGTCGGGTCGTTACAGATTACTTGTGAGCATTGTGACTACAGAACATTATTTGTATGCGCCGATAGAAAATGTCGCCAAGTGTAGTGGTTTCTGAATCTTATTTTGCACAATGCCTGTTTTTAGGCGGACAGTTCGTTTAGGGATTTTGCAACCTTAGTGCCTGCATCCAAAGAAAGATCGTGAGTTTAGTAATGGGGAAGGTTAGTTTGTATCCCCGCTGACTTTACTCGACTTGTCCGCTTGATTTGATGATATTGTCTGTATCATTGGGGTAGCGTTGCTAAACAAATCTATTTCAAGAACAAACATGCATGATTTTGTAAAAGTATAACATAATGTATATTTTTAAATAATTTTTAGATGAACCGACGACCGTGATGTGGTTCGAGACATTGCAACCTCTCCTGCTACGGAATTTTGAAGGTCCTCCTGAAATTTCTTCCCCAGTTTGATGGGTTGATATTCTGACTGCTGCTCGAGGGGTGATCGGCTGAACTTGCTTCAGAATTTTGAGGGTCCTCCTCAAAATTCTTCCCCAGTTTCCAATTGCGCGGGAAAATGAATTTTTATTGAATTGCGACAGAACTCATAGGGCTGCCTATGTATCCCCTCTTAAACGGGAATCAGAATAGGCGTACTTCAATTTACATCATTAATAAAAGCATAAGGGATTACACATAGCAGTGTTTGACTGCATCTGAATTGATTGGCTTTGGCCAGACTTCTCCGTCCATTTCTGCAAGTACAAGAGCTCCTCCTGTCAAAACCCGATGAACCATGTATGGACCTTGCCAGTTGGGAGAGAACTTCCCTTTAGCTTCGTCTTGATGTGGAAATATTTGCTTTAACACCAGCTGCCCCGGTGTGAACAGTCTTGGCTTGACTCTTTTGTTGAAGGCTCAGGTCATTCTATTCTGATAAATCTGACCATGACATACTGCATTCATTCTCTTTCCGTCTATGAGGGATAATTGCTCATAACGGTGTTTTACCCATTATGCATCGTTGAGCTCAGATTCTTGTATGATACTTAGGGAAAGAATTTCTACCTCAGCGGGAATAACAACCTCTATACTATAAACCAGCATATAAGGAGTTGACCCGGTCGATGTGCAGACCGTGGTGCGATATCTGAGTAAGGCGAATGATAATTTCTCGTGCCACTACTTATTCCTCTATATCATTTTCCTCAATATCTTCTTGATGTTTTTGTTGGCGGCTTCTACAGCTCCATTCATCTAAGGTCTGTAAGCTGTGGAATTCTTGTGTTTGATTCTGAAGGTTTCACACATAGCTTTCATTAAATCACTGTTGAGATTGGAACCATTGTCGGTGATGAGGTGATGATTGACTCTGGAATTCCGAATCAACAAACAACACGGCCGGGGAAAACGTCTGCCACGACTTTCTTAGTCACTGCTTTGTAGGATGCTGCTTCGACCCATTCGGTGAAATAGTCGATGGCTACTAGGATGAACCTGTGTCCGTTGGAGGCGGCAAGCTCTTTGTCCAATAGCGTCCATGCCCCAGACGGCGAACGACCATGGCGAGCTTGTTGCATTAAGCTTGTTTGGAGGTACCTTTATCATGTCTGCATGCATCTAACAACGGTGGCATTTCCGGACATACTGGATGCAGTCTGTTTCCAAAGTCATCCAAAAGTAACCATCCCGGAGTATCTTCTCACCTAAGGCAAAACTGTTCATATGTGGACCGCAGGTCCCAGCATGAATTTTCTCTAGTAGCCTGGATGCTTCCTTTGCGTCGACACATCTTAATAATCCCAAATCGGGAGTCCTCCTATATAGGATTCCTCCGCTGTTAAAAACATTGTTGGATAGTCTCCAAAGTGTGCATTTCTAAGTAGAATTTGCAAGCTTTGGGTACTCTCCTTTTGCCAAATATTCCTTGATGTCGTGAAACCAAGGCTTTCCGTCTGCTTCTTCCTCGACATGGGCACAGTAAGCAAGTTGGTTATGGATCTTCACTGGAATGGGATCAATGAAATTCCTATATGGATGTTGAATAATAGATGGCAAAGTAGCCAATGCATCGGCGAACTCATTTTGGATTCTGGGGACGTGCCGAAATTCTATCTTTGTGAACCTCCTTTTCAATTCCTGCACGTGATGTAGGTACGACATTATCTTGGAATTATTGGTTGCCCATTCTCCTTGTACATGATGTACCAGTAGGTCTGAAACCCCAATCACTAATAGCTCCTGAACGTTCATGTCAATGGTCATTTTGAGCCCTAAGTGCAGGCTTCATATTCGGCCATAATGTTTGTGCAGGGGAATCTGAGTTTGGTGGACACTGGGTAATGTTGACCGGTCTCTAATATTAGGACTTCTCCAATGCCGACTCCTTTGAAATTCGCTGCTCCATCGAAGAACATTCTCCAAGCATCATAGGATTCTGTAATGTCTTCTCCTATGAATGATACCCCTTCATCGGGAAAATACGTTTTCAGAGGCTCGTATTCTCCGTCCACGGGGTTCTCGGCAAGGTGGTCCGCCAGTGCCTATCTCTTGACCACTTTCTGAGTCACATAGATGATGTTGAACTCACTCAGCAGGATTTTCCATTTGGCTAGCTTTCTAGTGGGCATGGGCTTCTGAAAGATGTACTTCAATGGATCCATTCTCGATATGATATATGTAGTATATGCACAAAAATAGTGCCTCAGCTTCTGAGTTACCCAAGTCAAAGCGCAGCAGGTGCGCTCCAATAGAGAATACCGGGCCTCGTACGGAGTGAATTTCTTGTTGAGATAATAGATGGCTTGCTCTTTTCTTCCTGTTTCATCGTGATGCCTCAGAATGCAGCCGAAGGCTCCATCCAATACTGCAAGGTAGAGTAGCAAAGGTCTACTTAGCTCAGGTGGTACTAGGACTGGCGGCATTGATAGGTATTCCTTAATTCTGTTGAAAGCCTTTTGGCAATCATCGGTCCATTTTGTTGCAACATCCTTCTTTAGCATTATGAAGATCAACTCACAGATAACTGTAGACTATGCTATGAACCGGCTGATGTAGTTAATCCTTCCCAAGAAACTCATCACATATTTCTTGTTCCTTGGCGGTGGTAGTTCTTGAATGGCTTTGACCTTTGATGGATCCAGTTCTATCCCTCAACGGCTCATAATAAACTCAAGAAACTTTCCAGTAGGAACCCCGAATGCACACTTCGCGGGATTCAGCTTCAGATTGTGTTTTCGCAATCTATTGAAGAACTTCCTCAAGTCTACTATGTGATCAGCGGCTTTATTGGATTTGATAATAACATCATCCACATATAACTCAATCTCCTTGTGAATCCTGTCGTGAAAGATAGTAGTCATAGCTCTCATGTAGGTGGCCCCTGCATTCTTCAGGCCGAATGGCATCATCTTGTAACAGTACACTCCGCACGGCGTAATGAAAGCTGTTTACTCAGCATCTTCCTCATCCATCCAGATCTGATGATAACCAGCGAAGCAATCTACGAATGGCTGTAGCCAATGCTTGGTGCAATTGTCAATCAGGATGTGTATATTTGGAAATGGAAAGTCGTACTTCGGACTGGCCCGGTTGAGATCCCGGTAGTCGACACAGACTCTGACCTTTCAATATTTCTTTGGCACTAGTACAATGTTGGCTAACCATGTCGGGTACTCAACTACCCTGAGAACTTTGGCATTGATTTTCTTGGTATCTTCTTCCTTGAGTTTCAAGCTCATATCAAGCTTGAACTCTCTGAGCTTTTGCTTTACCGGCGGACACATTGGATTGGTTTGAAGTTTGTGAGCCACAATGGATGTACTCAGACCAGTCATGTCATCATACGACCAGGCGAATATAAACTAATACTCTTTTAGGAATTCTATGTATTCCGTCTTTTCTGACGGCGACAAATGAATGTTGATTCGTGTTTCCTTGACGTTTTCTGAATCTCCCAAGTTAACAACTTCGGTCTCATCCAGGTTGGACTTAGGTCTGTTCTCAAAATTCTCGACTTCCTTGATAACCTCGTCAGGTATGTCGTCTTCCTCTGAATCAATGTCCGATTATTGCGTTATCTCGTTGCATGTCACGGTCATTGGTTCATCAAGACAAGTAATAGTAATGTTGTATAGGTAAAGTAATGAGAGAAAAACGATAGCAATAAATATTTGATTCATAAGAAAAATTAAAATGCTTTTTACAAACTGTATAATTGTTTTGAACATTGAAGATCTTTATTGCAAGAATTGAAGAATGCGAAAAGAAAAAATCATTTAGTAAATAAAACAGTGAAAAATGCTTGTTTTAGCCTTGCTACCCCGAGGCTTGTCGGGCTTTGGTTGTCCTGATGGTCCAATTCTTGAGATATGTCCCTCTGCTCACAGCCTGTATGGAATGGCCTTCCTCCCCCTCCTCCTCGAGAATAACACAACAGTACATATTACTGTCCTCCAGAAACAAGTTCCTCATTACTGCAAGTGCTTCTTCTTCATCTGACCCATAAATAATGTCGGCCGGTTGGAAGGTCTGCTCCAGATGCGGTATTGGCTGCTCCAGTGGGTAGTAAGGACCGCGCCAAGGTGGCGACCAGTCGTTACACTTTGCCAAGTATAGTCGTATCCCAAACCAAAAGTGGTGCCATGGATTTTGATCTTGATAGGTTTGGAGATCCCTTGGAGGTTCTTACCAAGCCCTTTTCCAGGCTCGTACCCACTCCAGCTTAGTATGCTTTTGATTTTTCTATCCCACCATTTGTCTTTGTCGATAGCATTGAACCGTTCAATGTGGTGGTAGATTTCTCCACCTAGCTTCCTTCTTCCCTCGATTGCCGGAATAGTCTGGCGACTGTAATAGGGTTGCTACCATCACCATGAATAATCACCTCTTGGTGGTTCCACTCAAACTTCACTGCCAGATGTAGCATTGACGCTACGGCCCCAACATCATGTATCCATTGTTGCCCTAATAGCAAGTTGTAGGACGCTGACACATCTATTACCTGGAAATCAACCTCGAACCAAGTTGGTCCCATCTGCAGGCAAAAACTAATTTCACCCATGGTGGACCTTTGAGAACCATCGAAAGCTTTCACATTGATTGCTCCATACTTTATCTCATGCAACCCTTTACCCAGTTTCTTGAGTGTTATCAGTGGACAGATGTTAAGACTGGATCCTCCATCTATCAGGATTATGGTGATGAAATAATATTCACATTGTACGGTGATGTGCAGTGCTTTGTTATGCTCCAGCCCTTCAGGTGGCAGCTCGTCTTCATGAAAAGTGATCTTATGGCTTTCCAACACCTGGCCTACCATATTGTCCATCTCCCTGCTACTTATATTGCTCGGCACATAAGCTTCGTTCAACAGCTTCAACAAAGCGCTCCTGTGCGTTTTAGAATTCTGCAACAAAGAAAGAATGGATATTTGTGTCGGCGTCTTGTTCAAGTAGTCAATGACAGAATACTCCTTGGCCTGTACTTTCCTCCATAGATCGTCCGGACCAGTCTCAATAAGGGGAGGCCGATCGGAAGCCTGCTTGCATGATTCGGCCAGATGTTCAGGGGTATAGACTCTACCATTTCTTTTCATACCTTGTGTTGCGACAGCTTCTTCAGTCTTGACCTTGCCTTTCCTTCTCGCCTCGGCTGTATAGTCCCAAGGTATAGCATTTGTAGATAAGGGTGGCGTGGTTGACATCGCTGATGGGATTGGCATGGCTATCCTCACTTGGATTGGAACATGTGCCTTGGGTGGCAAGACTGCAACCTCAAATGGTGCGGGTGAATTTTCCGGAGATACAAATTATACCTCAACTGGTACTGGTGCCTTTGCGGATGGCGCTGCTTCATACTCAAAAGGTATGGACATATTTACCTCAGCATCCTCAGACGGATGAATCTGGACTATGATTGGATTTAGAGTAATTGTCGGTTTCTTTGGGTTATCGCCTTCTGCGATCAACCCGATCGATGCCTCAGAATCGCAGTCATCTTCTATTTCAATCACGTGGATACCTCCACCTTATGGTCTGACAGAGGATTGTTGCGGACATTTGGAGTGGATTTCTTTGCCACAATGATCTTATTATCAATCAAGGACTGTAGCTTGTATTTCAAAGAGCGACAATCATCGATGGTGAGCCCTTTTATGCCGGAGTGGTATGCACAAGACTTGTTTGGATTAACCCACTAGAAAGGATAATCAGGGGTTGCAACACGGATGGGGGTGACATAACCAGCAACTTTGAGCTTCTCATATAGTTGATTGATGGGTTCAGTGATGGTGTTATACTATTTGGAGGTCTGCGATCAAAATTAGGACTAGGTCTAGGGAAGGTTTGGCGTGCAGGAGGTGATTGATAATGGGATGGTTGAGAATTGTAAGTGTGGTAGACATGAGCGGGTTGGGAGTATCACGGTGAAGCAGGTTGATATGTCGGTGGTGGAGGTGATTGATAAGTTGGTGGTGGAGCTTGGTATGAGGGTGAGGGTGCTTGGTAATTCGGGGTTGGTTGGTATGTGAGTGGTGGTGTTGGGTAGGTTTGGTATTTAAGTGGGGACTTGGTTCTCTGTGCAACCATCACGGCTCCCACTTCCCTTTTCTTGGACACACCACCGGACTGTAAAGCCTTATTCGTAGCTTGCAAGGCTTCAAAATTTGTGACCATGCCACTTTTAATACCTTCTTCAATCCTTTCTCCCAATTTGATAATGTCGTAGAACTTGTGGTTCTCAATCATCATCAACCGTTCATAGTATTGCGGGTTCTGAGCCCGGGCGAAGAACTTGTTCATCTGTTTCTCCGGGTCTGGCCCTAGCAGCTTCAGACCTCCAGCGAGTAGCATACTCGCGATATGTCTCCGTGGGCTTCTTTTTCAAATTCTGGATGTAGAACACGTCTGGTGCGTTCTCTATATTAAATCTGAATTTGTCCATAAAGTCAGATGCCATGCTCACCAAGTTTGACCACTTCTTGGGATCTTGGCTGATGTACCAAGACAATGCATCTCCTTTCAAACTCCTCATGAACAACTTCATGCAGATCCTTTCATCATTCCCTACTCCAACCAGCTTGTCACAATAGGTCCTTAGATGGACCCTTGGATCAACTGTACCATCAAACATTTCGAACTTCAGAGGTTTGTACCCCTCGGACAGTTCGACATCAAGTTGTACGCAGAGGTCTTCATAATTAAGCCCTTCGACTCCCTTGATTCCCTCAATGCCTTGAACCCGACTGGTCAACTTCCTATGTTCCTCGGCCAAGTTCTTGATTAGAAGATCCTTTCATCAGACTCAGGTGTGTATGGGATAGGTGTAGTGGAGTGAGGCATGGTCTTCACATAGATAGGATTGTCTGGGTGGCCTGATGCATGGGTCTGGAAAGTATCGTTTGTGGAGTCTTAAGGTTCTGGGATAAGTAGTGGAGTTTTATTTGGGGTATAGAAGGTGTTACACTGGTTCTTTGGTTGAGTAGCGTGATGGCACAGTGCGGGATAATTCTGCTATTTTGGGCCATTCTGAGAAGGTGTAGATATTTGAGCATTGGGGAAGTGGACGTCTGGGACGTTGAGGGAGAATGATAGGTTGGCCAAATTTCGAACTTGATCGATCTCTTCTTTGAATTTCAATAATTTCTGTTCAAGCTGTGACACATTCTCATTAGGAACCCGAATACCCTGGCCATCAGCAGCCTCTACCTGTTCAGTTGCGTTCTTCTTCCTCATAATGTTTAAATCTTCTATTTTATTCCTTCCCTTGTTGTTGCCTTCAGGAGGACTAGGAAAAGAAGTGGGTGGAGGGCCCCTGGGTCTTGTGTGGTAAGATGATGATGCCAGAGTGCACGAACTAACCTTTGGGGAGGGGAATAAAAGAAAGAAAACAAAAACAAAAACAAAAGGTAGCCAAGTCAGTGAGTAGTATTAAAAGTATTGCAATAATTAAACACATAGTGCGGGAATGTAAAGCGCGTCCTAATTTGGGAACCTCTTTGTGCCTGAGGTAGGCCTAGCGAAAAATTGATTTGGAGAACTTACAATGCTAAATGCCTCAATTTATTGATAAGAAAATAGACGAATCCCAAAACGACACTAAATAAACAGGAAGTAAAGATCACTAATGGCCATTGGCCTTATTACATTGATAAAGTAAAAGAAAGACATTCCTATCTACTTGGTCCCAGAAGAACCTTCCCCAGACTCGGCATTCTTGCTTCTCTCGAACAGCTTCCCCAAATCACGAAGTCCCAGCAGCAGGTATGCTCTGGCTAGATGTCCACCTTCGGACCCTTCATCCTTCTGACAGTCTTCAACCCTTTTGAGGAATTTTTCTTCCAGCTCGACTATGCCTCATTCCAATTATCCTAACCTCTTGTTTGTGCTGATAGCCATATCTTTCCATTCCTCAATCAGCTTCTTGTTGGACTCATGTATCTCGCGGTGTTCACCCTTGCATTCCCGAATCTTTTTGCACAACTGGTTGTATTTGACCGGGCGTTGAACTCCTCCGTCGGAAACCACTCAAACATCCATTGAACCTATTCTTCAGTTGGATTATCAAAGAGCTCAACCCGTCCTTTGGCATTCTTGGGCTGAGCGAACATGTCGGGGATGTAATTCATTTGCTTTAGATGGCGGAAAGCGATGTGGTCATCCCATACCCTTCGATTAATTTCTTGTCAGTATTCGCCCTTTTGGAGATCTTCTATGAGCCAAAGCTGAAGTAGTAGATTGCACCCTTCGAATTGTCTCATTCCTCAATGACACTTCTCCAAGGCTCGGTATATGTCTGCAATGATCATGGGTACAAAGCTAAATGTCTGCCCACCAATCCCCTCCATTAGGGTCTTGGTCACCATAGTCAGCCTAGTATGGATTCTCTCTTTCTTCATTAGAAACACGATCAGACCCAAGAATCGAATCAAGAAGACGAATACCCTATGATGGATGTGTCCTAAAGATGTGATGGCGAACTCATCATGGTAGGTACGGTATGATTTGCTGTGACCGTAACTTTTGTACAAATAGTCAAAAGGGATGTACGATTCTTTTAAGCATACCAGTTCTGCATTCTTCTTCAAACCCATCATTTTAAGGAAACCCTTGCATGTGCGGTTCTCGAGCATTAGCAACCCCGGGTTTCCCACACTAGGCCGGCAAGTCCTCCCATCTCCTCTAGCAAAGGTGTCATTTCAATGTCCCCAAAGCGGAACACGGCCCTTCACAATCCCAGAACAGGGTGGCAACCTCTATTATCACTTTGTTAGGCTGGATCTCCAGGAGAGATGGTAGATTACCCAGATATTTTCTGACAAGGGCTTTGTCACTAGAGTGTAGATAATCCCACCAACTCAGCAGTCCTGGGTGGATATTGGAGACCATGCTGAATCTGGGGACTTCGTGCCTCATATTTCTGCAAGGCAAAGAAAGTTAGGACATTACCCCTACCAGACTCGACTATTAACATCAACAATTAGCATGAAGCGTTTAGTTCTCCAAATAAATGCACAGAACATGGTGATCTCCGTTTGGGTTTAGGGAAACCCAGTGGACTTTTGGACAAGGCTATCTTAAATGCTATAGTGCGGACAACAATTTAGCCTGGCTAGGTTTGACCATGATGCATGAAATAGTATAATGGAGTAAGGTTTCTACATGGTTTTAGACTGGTACCCTTGAGCGGACAACTCAAGGGGGAAAGGCACGAAATTTTTGACTGCACTGCTGATCGACTAGTTTTACCGTAAATAAGCCTTTCCGAATTAAGGGGGTGATAATATAGGAAGGGCGCAACCACTCATCAAGCGTTGCTGTAGGATTTGTTTTGGCACAAGTGGAGTATGATATTGAATCATGATTATGCAATAAACAGTAAAACATGTAGACATATATTTGCACGTTACGAAAGCAGTAAGTACAACATTTCATAATTTAAAAAGCGGTTACAAAGGAAGGAAACAGAAAAACATGTCAGTTACTCTTGAAGAAAATTAAATGCTTAAAGAAATAGACAAGTGATTGCACATAAGGGGAATGGGAAGAGGTACAAATTCACAAAGCAGTTTGAAATTGTAAAAGCCTAAGAATCCCCAGCAGAGTCGCCATGCTGTCGCGCCCCCTTTTTCCGACACCTTTCGGGTCGGTCAATGGTTGTTGACACTGTCGGGACAACTCATTTCCTTTTGGTAAAGGGGTAAGCAAGATTTGAAGAGTTGCCACTTAACGATTTTAAGGTGCGTTAGGGCACCTATTTGGGGTCACTTATAGACAATTATTTGATAACCAAAGACAGGGTAAGGGCTTGAAATTATTCTAAGGGGAAGGTATTAGGCACCCCTCAGAATCCACAACAGTGGTTCCCGGCCAAACAACTTTGTGAATTTTAAGCAAGTAGCAAATAAGCAATTAATGTCTAAGTCAAGCAAAAGGTTTTGAAAGACTCGCAGTCTAAGCACACACGTGTTACTTAATGTTTTGAAAATATTTGATGACTAAGTAAGGTTTTTGAGGAATTATAATATAAACATGCATATGGGGGATAAGGGATGTCCTAGGTTGTTTGTAATATGGATCACATCAATGCAATACCCGGTATGTCACTCCTCAAAGAGGGGCTACACGTGGTATTAGCGCACCGGTCATCATGTCCATATCTACCCTTCCCACTCCATAAAGGTAATTAGAGCGAGCGTTGGTCAACGACCTCTACTGTGTGCTATTACCCGTCCCTTTCATAAAGGTCCTGGAGGAATTTAGGACCTCTACCTATAATGGAAGTTCTAGGTAGACCCTCAGGTTTAAAGGGAGAAAATACTAAGGCGACAGATAAAAGCACGTAGGACTACAGTTAATGGGAACATATAAAAAGCAAATAAAGGCTCAAGTTTACCTCCACAAGTAATGCAATTAGACAGCACGACTCAAACACAATTAAGGTCTATATTATTTCAGAATCCTAAAGCAGGGTATCTAGGTGATTTTAAAATGACAAAGAAATAAATTTTGATTTCATAACTCAGAGAGGAAGTCCTAATCAGTTTTGCCTACTGGTTTTAAACATGTTGATGGTTAAGTTGTATACATAAAGAAGCAGACTTCCAGTTTTTAACGACTTTAATCACCTAAGGCTTGCCTAGGCGTGGAACAGTGCTCAATAGTTACCAGGATTATTAAAGAAACTATTTGAATTATATCACTAAACATGTTGTTAGAAAGGTCCAAGATTCAGGAATTGTTATCAGCTGGATGAATCTGTTTTTATCCCTGATTAACTAAAGATGCCTAAGCGGATGTGGAGGCAATCCTAATGACAGGATATCTAGTGCACACAAAAATGCAAAATGACATACATGCAGGACCTAAGCATGATTTTTCTAAATGCATAAGTGTTGCAGTACTTGAACATGCTTTCAGAATATGCAGAAGAGATGGAACGACCTGTTTATTAGCGTTGTTTCTTTTTTATCCTAAAGCATGATTTCTAAGTGTACATGGAAGCGTATGTCATAATGGAAAAGTACTAATTATTAGCATGTTTTAACACATAAATTTATAAGCGATATAAGAATGCACATGCTGAAAACAATAGACATACGACCTAAGAGACATGGTTTATAATGCACGCATGAATCCTAAACATGGTTTGTTTTGCGAAATCAAGAATATAAACCTAAGGACATGTTTTCTACCCTTTAATAACTATAGCATGCGTAGTACCCATCCCTTTTCACTATCCATCCCCATCGAGTTTTTACAATAATGATTACAAACCTCTGAATATGAATTTCCTAACTAAAAGTAAGAAAAGAAGAAGTTAACTATAGAGAGCCTTCATAATAGGCCCAAGTTTCCAGGTCCTCAATGCCAAATCTTGTTTCACAACCTTTCTCATAACCCGGGCGTGTCAGAGTTCCCTAAGGACCTCAAAGGATCCTAGGCAGTGCTCACACCCAGATTTCATAGCCAAGGTGGAGTAAGTGCAATATAGAAAGGCCAGCTCTTGTGTGTCAAAGTTAAGAGGGAGCTCAAGGGTCCCAAGGCAATGCTCACACAAAAGGGGCCCAACCTAAGGGATCTAAGAATATAGTGAAAGTACTTGATATAGTTTGAAAAGATTGAGTAGGAAAACAGTTTGAAAAGAGACTTGTTTGAAAGATTTTTGTAAAGAACTACAGAGTTATGTGGAAGAACAGTTTTTTAAAAGAGAGTAGAGTAATAAGCAACAGCCCAGACATAGCACCCAAAACAGGTTCATACACAGCCAAAGAACAAAGAACCAAGGCAGGTTCAGCAACACCAAACAGGGGTAATGGTGGATTGGGGACAAATAGGGCACATAGGTAAACACATAGTTTCTGGAACACTTAAGTACATACTCAGCAATATGCTAGGGGGCATCCAGGGATTAAGGATATAACATAAACTTCAAGATTACTCAAGGCCAAACAACATAAGGTACAACTTGTTTTGCCACGGAAAAGTTCATGCCAGTAATCAGAGAAACATAAGTAGGCAGAATCATATCGAAGTATACTAGAAAGGTCTCACGACCTGAAATCCCACCTTCAGGTCGTGACTGCGTCTAATGTTGAACCCGCTAGATAAGCCAACGTGTAAACTACACTAACATAATAACGCGGAAATTAATGGAAACAATTAGGAACATTTTACAATTTTTAACAACAAAAGTAGATAAGTTTCAAAACTAAGTGAAATTTACAAAATACAATACGTCGCCATAATCCCAAAACCTGGAGTCACAAACTCACGAACTGTCTATAAGAATACTAAATACAAAGTCTGAAGAAAATAGTACATGAACTATCTCAGAAACTAGGAGATAAACAAGACAAGATAAGAAAAATAGGGATAGAGGAGACGCCAAGGCCCACGAACGTCTGCGGGTCTACCTTCAAATCTCCGGGTGGACTGGAGGATACTCCCTCTAACGATGTCCATTGGGTCTGGCTGCGAGATCTGCACAACATAAAGAAGTGCAGGTGTAACATCAGTACAACCGACCCTATGTACTGAGTAAGTGTCGAGCCTAACCTCGGCGAAGTAGTGGCGAGGCTAGACACGACAACGATAACCTACATGTACAGTTCTACCAGATATATAGCAAGGAAGTAACAGATATTTAACAGATAAACTAGTAATACGGGGACAAGCAAGGGGGCAACAGGTAAGAAGCAAAATGAGATGTCAAATACAGCAAATAAACAGATAAATGAGTGGAACGACATCACCCTTCGTTCTTTTACTCTCGTCCTTACGATGCAACAAGTAAATATATGAAATGATTGCAATGATAAATGAAATGAATGGCACGGCATCACCCTTCGTGCTTTACTCTCTTCCTCACAGTGCAATAATGAATAACTGAAAAGAATGGCACGGCATCACCCTTTGTGCTTTTTCTCTCTTCCTCACATTGCAATAATAAATAAATGAATGATATGAATGAATGGCACGGCATCACCCTTCGTGCTTTACTCTCTTCCTCACAGTGCAATAATGAATAACTGAAAAGAATGGCACGGCATCACCCTTTGTGCTTTTTCTCTCTTCCTCACATTGCAATAATAAATAAATGAATGATATGAATGAATGGCACGGCATCACCTTTCGTGCTTTACTCTCTTCCTCACTCTGCAATAATAAATAAATGAATAATATGAATGAATGGAACGACATCACCCTTCGTGCATTACTCTCTTCCTCACATTGCAATAATAAATAAATGAATGATATGAATTAATGGCACGGCATCACCCTTCATTCTTTACGCTCTTCCTCACCCAAGTAATATCAACAACAAATAACAACTTGGCACGGAAATCAATTACAGAAATTTCAATTCATAACCACCCGACATGGGGAATAACAAACATAATCAACACATTTGCCCGGCAAGGGTCTCAGCTATAACAAATTCCTTACGAGTACATAACTTCCCAAAAGAACTACTTCATAACATATTGATCATTGAGGTAAAAACAAGTAATTAAGCAAAACGGACTCACGTGCATACTTGACACACAATGCATAGGTACTCGTCACCTCACCTATGCATTGAACATGATAACACACATAGCACATAGGGAACAATACTTATTCCCTCACCAAAGTTAGGCAAGACACTTACCTCGGGTCCAAGAATAGCAATTCAAGCTTCTGATACGGACTTTCCTTTTGAATTCAATTTCGAAGCGACAATATCTAGACATAATTAACTTATTAACATCAATAATGACTCATTAATACAATCCCATAGCCTAATTATACAATACCTAGCATTCTTCTAAAAATACCAAAATTCAAACCCGGGCCCGCTTGGTCCAAACACGCGGCTCGGACCAAAACCTGATTACCCATACCCCCACGAGTTCTAATATATAATTTATTTTGAAATCCGACCCCAAATTGAGGTTGAATTACCCAAAATCCCATAATCCCTAACTCTACCCAAAACCCCTAATTTCTAATTTGATTTTAGGATTTTAGGCCTAGCTTCTAGTGTGAAATCTTGTAAAAAGGAGTTAAGGAGTAAAGAAAATGAGTTAGAAATCACTTGCAAATGTTTTGGAGAAGAAAAAGTGTTTGGAAAATCGCCTCTTATATTTTTAGGGCTTTGAAATATGAAAATAACTGAAATTCCCGTATAATTATACCCATTTCTGGTCCCCCACCACGGCCAGCGAAAAAACGACCGCGGCCGCGGTAGCAACTGACAAGAAAAGCTGAAGAAACCGTGAAAAAATGACTGCAGTTACATGCTTTAGTATTTTGGCCATAACGTTCTCTACAGACGTCCAAATAACAATTCCTTTACTTTTCTGGAAACTAGACACGAAAGGCTACCACTTTTGTTGTTGAATCATCTTTAAATTCCTTGTAGATCGAAAGATATAGGCCTCCAAAGTCGGACCAGTGGTCCAGCTCCACACCGCGGTCCGCGAAAAAACTACCGCGGCCGCGAAGCCCTCAGCGCGGTCCGCGAAAATAGGACTGCGGACAATGGTGGTCAGTTCAGGGATCGAGTTCTGTGATCTCCATCAGCTATATTTTAAGCCTAAAAACATCCCCGGACCTACCCGAAACTCACCCGAACCCTCGGAACCTCAAACCCAATGTACACACGACTTCAAAATCACCCTACGGACTTATTCGAGTAATGAAACCACCAAAATAACATAAAAAACAATGATTTAAACTCCAAAATCTATAGAATTTTCTCAAACATCATAAACTATCAATCTTTTCTATTTTTGATACGAAACACGTCATTTCAAGTCTGTTTTACACCAAATTTCACAAGTAACTCACATAACATATATTAAACCTGTTCCGGGCTCCGAAACCATAATGCGGGCCCGGTAACACGGTTTTCACATCAACATTCATTTTCAAACATCTTTATTATTTTAAGAAAATAATTTTCTTTAAAAATTCATTTCCCGGACATGGGACCTCGGAATTCGATTTCGGGCATACGCCCAAGTCCCATATTTCCCTACGGAACCTCTGGGACCGTCAAATCACGGGTCCGGGTCCGGGTCCATTTACAAAAAATGTTGACCAAGGTCAACTTTAATCAATTAATTATTAGAAATTTCATTTTTCATCAAGTTTTCACATAAAAGCTTCCCGGCTACCTGCCCAGGCTGCGCACGCATATTGAGGTGAGATTAACAGAGCCTTTCGGGGCCTCGGAACACAGATTTAGCTAAATTAACTTAGGATGACCTTTTGGGTCATCACAATCTCCACCTCTAAAACAAACGTTCGTCCTCGAACGGACATAGAGATGTACCTGAGTCTGAGAAAATATGGGGATAACGACTCCTCATATCGGACTCAGACACCCAAGTAGCTTCCTCGGCAGGCTGACCTCTCCACTGAACACGAACCGAAGGATAACTCTTCGATCTCAACTGACGAACCTGCCTAGCTAATATGGCTATCGGCTCCTCCTCATAAGTCAGATCCTTATCCAACTGGACACTGCTGAAGTCGAGAACATGAGATGGATCTGCAATATACCTCCGGAGCATAGATACATGAAACACTGGATGTATGGCTGATAAATGCGGTGGCAAGGCAAGTCTGTAGGCCACCTCTCCTACCTTGTCCAAAATCTCAAATCAACCAATGTACCTAGGGCTCAACTTGCCCTTCTTCCCGAACCTCATCACGCCCTTCATTGGCGACACTCTAAGAAACACCTGATCTCTTATCATGAAGGCCAAATCTCGAACTCTGCGATCTGCATAACTCTTTTGCCTGGACTAAGCTGTACGAAGTCTATCCTGAATGATCTTCACCTTGTCCAAGGCATCCTGGACTAACTCAGAACCCAACAATCTAGCCTCTCCGGGCTCAAACCATCCGACTGGGGACCTACATCGCCTACCATACAACGCCTCATAAGGAGCCATCTGAATGCTCGACTGATAACTGTTGTTGTAGGTAAACTCCGCTAAGGGTAAGAACTGATCCCATGAACCACAAAAGTCTATAACACAAGCTCGCAACATATCCTCCAAAATCTGAATAGTACGCTCGAACTGGCCGTCCGTCTGAGGATGAAATGATATGCTCAACTCGATCTGCATGCCCAACTATCGCTGAAATACTCTCCAGAAATGGGAGGTGAACTGCGTACCTCAGTCTGATATAATGGATATGGGCACACCATGCAATATAACAATCTCTCTCATGTAAATCCTTGCCAACTTCTCTGCTGAATACGACACTGATACTGGAATGAAATGCGTCGACTTGGTCAGCATATCCACAACAACCCAAACTGCATCAACCATCCTCTGAGTCCGTGGGAGCCCAACTACAAAGTCCATGGTGATACGCTCCCACTTCCACTCAGGAAGCTGAATCTGCTGCATCAAACCACCGGGTCTTTGGTGCTCGTACTTAACCTGCTGACAATTCAAGCACCGAGCTACATAAGCTACAGCATCCTTCTTCATTCTACGCCACCAATAATGCTGTCGCAAGTCCTGGTACATGTTTGCGGCACCCGGATGAATGGAATACCGGGAACTATGGGCCTCCTGAAGTATCAACTCACGAATGCCATCAATATCGGGCACACAAATACGGCTCTGCATCATCAGAACTCCCTCATCGTCCACTGTGACCTGCTTGGCACCTCCGTGCCGAACCGTATCTCTAAGGGTACATAGATAACGATCATCATACTTCCTGACCCGAATACGATCATAGAATGAAGAACGGGCCATAGTATGGGCCAAAACACTACCAGTCTCAGAAACCTCCAATCTCACAAATCAGTTGGCTAAAGCCTGAACATCTAAGGCAAGAGGTCGCTCTCCGACTGACAAATAAGCTAGACTGCCCATACTGACTGATTTCCAACTCAAAGCATCAGCCACCACATTGGCCTTCCCCGGATGATAAAGAATGGTAATATCATAATCCTTTAGCAACTCTAACCATCCCCTCTGCCTCATGTTCAACTTCTTCTGTCTGAATAGATACTACAAGCTCTTATGGTCCGTGAACACATCACATGGCACCCCGTACAAATAGTGCCTCCAAATCTTCAAAGCGTGAACAATAGCTGCAAGCTCCAAATCATGAACTGGATAGTTCTTCTCATGAACCTTCAACTGAAGAGAAGCATAGGCTATAACCTTGCCGTCCTGCATCAATACTGCACCAAGCCCAACCCGTGAAGCATCACAATACACGGTATACGGTCCAGAACCTGAGGGCAATACTAACACTAGTGTCATGGTCAAGGCTGTCTTGAACTTCTGAAAGCTCTCCTAACACTCATCAGACCACCTGAACTGAGCACTCTTCTGGGTCAACCTGGTCATCGGGGCTGCGATAGATGAAAATCCCTCCACAAATCAGCGATAATATCCTGCTAAGCCTAAGAAGCTCAGAATCTCTGTAGCTGAAGTGGGCCTAAGCCAATCTCTAACTGCTGAAATCTTCTTGGGATCTACCTGAATACCCTGTGATGAAACCACATGGCCTAGAAATGCAACTGAACTCAACCAAAACTCACACTTGGAGAATTTGGCATACAACTGACTATCCCTCACAGTCTGGAGGACGACTCTAATGTGCTGGTCATGCTCCTCTCGGCTGCGAGAGTATATGAATATATCATCAATGAAACTAATAACGAACGAGTCTAAATAAGGCCTGAACACTCGGTTCATCAACTCCATGAATGCAGCGGGGGCATTAGTCAACACAAAAGACATCACCAAAAACTCATAGTGCCCATAACGAGTGCGAAAAGTTGTCTTAGGGACATCAGAAGCCCTAATCCTCAGCTGATGATAACCAGATCTCAAGNTCATCTTTCTTCTTGACAAACAACTCTAGAGCACCCCAAGGAGAAACACTAGGCCTAATGAAGCCTTTATCCAACAAATCCTGTAATTGTTCCTTTAATTCCTTCAACTCTGGCAGAGCCATATGATACGGTGGAATAGAAATAGGCTGAGTGCCCTCAGCTACCTCAATACAGAAGTCAATATCTCTGTCGGGTAGCATACCCGGCAGGTCAGCAAGGAATACCTCTTGAAACTCACGAACTACGGGCACAGACTCCAGGGAAGGAACCTCGGCACTAGAATGACGAACATAGGCTAGATAGGCCAAACAACCCTTCTCGACCATGCGCCGAGCCTTCATATAAGAAATAACTCTACCAGAAGAATGACTAGGAGTCCCCCTCCACTCAAAACGAGGTACCCCTGGCAAGGCCAAGGTCATTGTCTTGGCATGACAGTCCAGAATAGCATAATAGGGGGATAACCAATCCATCCCCAATATAACATCAAAGTCAACCATATCGAGAAGCAAAAGATCAACCTGAGTCTCCAGACCACCAATAACTACTAAGCAAGCACGGTAGACTCGATCTTCCACTATAAAATCAACCATCGGTGTAGACACATGCACAACAGTACTCAAGGAATCACGAGGCATGCTCAAATAAGGGGCAAAATATGAAGACACGTAGGAGAATGTAGAACCCGGATCAAATAACACCGAAGCCTCTCGGCTATAAACTGAAACCGTACCTGTAATAACTGCATCAGAAGACTCAGCATCAAGACGGGCAAGAAAAGCATAGCATCGGGGCTGAGCCCCTCCAACCTGCACATCTCTGGGTCTACCTGCTATGGGCTGACCTCTACCTCTCATGGCCTGCCCTCCACCTCTATGAGTCTGACCTCCACCTCTAGCACCACGACCACCACCCCTAGCTGGCTGAGGGGGTGGGGGTGCACCTGCTGTGGGGACCATGGCGCGAGAACCCTGATACTGAGAAATACCAGAAGCTCTTGGGCAATCCCTTGCAATGTGACCATGAACACCATAAGAATAACAAGGTCTCTGCTGATGTGGCTGTTGACTCTGGAACTGTCCCTGATGACCCTGATAACCACCATGGTGGCTCTAAAGTGGTTGTGCACTGATAGGTGTTGGCGGTGCACTGTGAGATACCTGAAGTGCCGACTGATAAGGTCTAGGAGGATGACCTCTACCGAAAGAATCTCTACCTCCAGATGAGGTGCCACTGAATTGACCGAAGTGACGGGGCCTCTTGTCCGCCCCCTGACCACTTCCTTGTGACAGAATCATCTAAATGCTCCTGGCCACATCGGCCGCATCCTGGAACAAAATGTCAGTACCTGACTCCCTGGCCATCTGTAGTCTGATGGGCTGAGCTAAACCCTCAATAAATCTCCTCACTCTCTCACGATCAGTGGGAAGTATCTTAAGTGCATGCCTGGCTAGAGTGATAAACCTGGTCTCGTACTGAGTGACAGACATAGAACCCTGCTGGAGGCGCTCAAACTGCCTCAGAAGATCCTCTCGCTGAGTAACTGGAAGAAACTTCCCCAAGAATAACTCGGAGAACTTAGCCCAAGTCAATGGTGCAGACCCAGCTGGTCTGGTCAGGCAATAGTTTCTCCACCAAGTCTTGGCTGCGCCAGATAACCGAAAAGTAGAAAAGTCAACTCCATTGGACTCCACTATGCCCATGTTCCGAAGAACCTCATGACAGCTGTCCAAATAATTATGTAGATCCTCTGACGGTGCACCAGTAAAAGTAGTAGTGAATAACTTGGTGAACCGATTTAGTCTCCATAGAGCATCTGCTGACATAGCTGCACCCTCGGCTGCCGGTGCCACAATACCCAGGCTGAGCTACTTCAGCTGACTGAGGTGCTGGAGTCTGAAACTGAGTGGCAACCTGCTCTGGGGTATGAATAACATGAGGTTGGGTACCTCCCCCAGCCTGGGAACTAGCTGGTGTAGTAGGAAGAAGACCGACCTGAGCCACACTGTCCATAAGTCCCACCAAGCGGACTAGAGCATCCTGAAGCCCTGGGGTGGCAATGAACCCCTCCGGGACCTGAGCTGGTCCGATTGGAACCGTCCGAGCAGGAACCTTACCGGCATAGTCTACCTGTGGGTCCTCTACTGGAGCCGCTGCTCTAGCTCTGCCTCGGCCTCTAGCACGGCCACGACTTCGGCCCCTCGTAGGATCTGCAATAAGGGGATTGGTCTGCTGATCGGTCGATGAGGAAGCACGCATTTTCGCCATATGTGAGAGAGTAAGATAGAGACTCAATTAGTATTTAGAATTCAATTGGCACATCAGAGAATGAAGGATGTGAAGTTATTCCTAACTTTGCAACCTCTAGGGTATAAGTACAGACGTTTCCGTACCGATCCCTCAGACTCTACCAAGTTTGTCTGTGAGTTATGAGACCTAAGCAACCTAGTGCTCTGATAATAACTTGTCACGACCCGAAATCCCACCTTCAGGCCGTGACTGCATCTAACGTTGAACCCGCTAGACAAGCCAATGTGTAAACTACACTAACATAATAATGCGGAAATTAATGGAAACAATTAGGAACAGTTTACAATTTTTAACAACAAAAATAGATAAGTTTCAAAACTAAGTGAAATTTACAAAATACAATACGTTGCCATAATCCCAAAACCTGGAGTCACAAACTCACAAACTGTCTATAAGAATACTAAATACAAAGTCTGAAGAAAATAGTACAAGAACAATCTCAGAAACTAGAAGATAAACAAGACAGGATAGGAAAAATAGGGATAGAGGAGACGCCAAGGCCAACGAACATATGCGGGTCTACCTTCAAATCTCCGGGGTGGACTGGACGATACTCCCTCTAACGATGTCCACTGGGTCTGCTGCATGATCTGCACAACATAAAGAAGTGCAGGTGTAGCATCAGTACAACCGACCCCATGTACTGAGTAAGTGCCGAGCCTAACCTCGGCGAAGTAGTGGCGAGGCTAGACACGACAACGATAACCTATCTGTACAGTTCTACCAGAAATATAGCAAGGAAGTAACAGATATTTAACAGATAAACAAGTAATACGAGGACAAGCAACGGGGCAACAGGTAAGAAGCAAAATGAGATGTCGAACACAGCAAATAAGCAGATAAATGAATGGCACGACATCACCCTTCGTGCTTTTACTCTCTTCCTCACATTGCAATAATAAATAAATGAATAATATGAATGAATGGCACGACATCACCCTTTATGCTTTACTTTCTTTCTCACATTGCAATAATAAATAAATGAATAATATGAAATATTGGTACGGCATCACCTTTCGTGCTTTACTCTCTTCCTCACATTGCAATAATAAATAAATAAATGATATGAATGAATGGCACGACATCACCCTTCGTGCTTTACTCTCTTCCTCACCCAAGTAATATCAACAACAAATAACAACTTGGCAAGGAAATTAATTACTGAAATTTCAATTCATAACCACTCGACATGGGGAATAACAAAAAAAATCAACACAATTGCCCGGCAAGGGTCTCAGCTATAACCAATTCCTTATGAGTACATAACTTCCCAAAAGAACTACTTCATAACACATTGATCATTGAGGTAAAAACAAGTAATTAAGCAAAACAGACTCATGTGCATACTTGACACAATGCATAGGTACTCGTCACCTAACCTATGCATTGAACATGATAACACACATAGCACATAGGGTACAATACCTATTCCCTCACCAAAGTTAGGCAAGACACTTACCTCGGGTCCAAGAATAGAAATTCAAGCTTCTAATACCGCTTTTCCTTTTGAATTCAACTTCAAAATGACAATATCTAGACATAAATAACTTATTAACATCAATAATGACTCATTAATAAAATCACATAGCCTAATTATACAATTCCTAGCATTTTTCCAAAAATACCAAAATTCGACCCCGGGCCCGCTTGGTCCAAACACAAGCTCGGACCAAAACCCGATTACCCATACCCCCACGAGTTCCAATATATAATTTGTTTTGAAATCCGACCCCAAATTAAGGTTGAATTACCCAAAATCCCATAAACCGCAACTCTACCCAAAACTCCTAATTTTTACTTTGATTTTAGGATTTTAGGCCTAGATTCTAGTGTGAAATCTTGTAAAAAAAAGTTAAGGAGTAAATAAAATGAGTTAGAAATCACTTACAAATATTTTGGAGAAGAAGGAGTGTTTGGAAAACCGCCTCTTATGTTTTTAGGGCTTCGAAATATGAAAATAACTGAAATTCCCGTATAATTATACCCATTTCTGGTCCCACACCGTGGTCAGCGAAAAAACGAGACACGACGGCTACAACTTTTGTTTTTGAATCATCTCGAAATTCCTTGTAGATCAAAAGATATAGGCCTCCAAAGTCGGTCCAGCGGTCCGGCTCCCCACCGCGGTCCGCGAAAAAATGACCGCGGCCGCGAAGCCCTCAGCGCGGTCCGCGAAAATAGGACCACGGACAGCGGTGGTCAGTTCAGGGATCGAGTTCTGTGACCTCCAACAGCTATATTGTAAGCCTAAAAACATCCCGGGACCTACCCGAAACTCACCCGAGCCCTCGGAACCTCAAACCCAATGTACACACGACTTCAAAATCACCCTACGGACTTATTCAAGTAATGAAACCACCAAAATAACATAAAAAATAATGAATTAAACTCCAAAATCTATAGAATTTTCTCAAACTTCATAAACTATCAATCTTTTCCATTTTTCATCCGAAACACGTCATTTCAAGTTCGTTTTACACCAAATTTCACAGGTAACTCACATAATATATATTAAACCTATTCCAGGCTCCGGAATCATAATACGGTCCTAGTAAGACGGTTTTCACATCAACATTAATTTTCAAACATCTTTATTATTTTCAGAAAACAATTTTCTTTAAAAATTAATTTCCCGGACATGGGCCTCGGAATTCGATTCCGGGCATACGCCCAAGTCCCATATTTTTCTACGGACCCTCCGGGACCGTCAAATCACGGGTCCGGGTCCGTTTACCAAAAATGTTGACCAAGGTCAACTTTAATTAATTAATTATTAGAAATTATATTTTTCATCAAGTTTTCACATAAAAGCTTCCCGACTACCTGCCCGGGCTGCGCACGCATATTGAGATGATATTAACGGAGGCTTTCGGGGCCTCGGAACACAGATTTAGCTAAATTAACTTAGGATGACCTTTTGGGTCATCACTAAAGGGGATAACATCTCATAAGCATGCTGTGTCTAACGGCGGGGAGTACATAACAGGCTAAGCGAATATTGATGCAACTAGGTCAAGTACAAACTTCACAGCAAAACCATAAGTAAAAACATATTAGAAATAGGATGAATTGAAGTAGGCAAAAGAAACATATTGTTTTTAGTACTTAAACTAGAATCAGGACATACCAGTATAGAAGAGAGCAAACACAAAGTGAAGGACCCAAGAGTACATTAGTCAGCCTTGGTTTACAACCGGCTGACTTAGACTAGGAGCAAGTAACCAGAGAAAAGAGAGCAAAAGAGAGTTTTTGTGTAAGAGAGAGTTTTGTACAATGTGTGTTCTGTGTTAATGAAAAGAGAAATGTATTTATAGTTTAAAACTAAGTAGAGAATAAGGCAAGAATCATAGTTTAGTAGTAATTATAGAAGTAAGTACCAATTAGAATCAAATTAGTATAAGGACTCCCTTTAATTGAGGAGTCCAACTCAAACGGTAATAGACAAGTGGTAAAATAAGGCAAGAGAATCGTATGAGGCTGAGTATAATCAATAAGGAAACAACATAGGTATAATACAAGTATATCACACGTAATAGAGACTAGGTTCATCATGCTTTAATTAAGGAAAATGTTTAAAATCAGTTAAATTGACCATAGAATAAGGTTAGAAAATATTTCACAAGTTAAAAATCAGTAGAGAATATCACGCGAGATTAGTGAGGAATTAATCACAAGGATTCAGGGACTCACAAATAGAAAGTATTACTGATTTTAGGAGAAATTAGCACAAATTATGAGAACAAATAGAATAAAACCCATAAAAATAAGAAACCCTAAGAAGCCGGGTATGGTAAAGCCATAAAAATAGGGATTCATAGAGAATGTAGTTCAAATTAAAAGAATAGTCATGATATAGACAAGAATGATCAAAATCAGAAACCCTAACAAGCAAACATAGGGTAAAAATCACAGAATCACAGGATACTCAAGAGAAGCAAACACATATTTAGGTTAATCGAACATATACTCAAAGACGAACTCAGAATCACAGATTAAACATAAAACTTAAATAAAAAAGAGAGAAATTTAGATAAATGTTTAAATATGATGAAAACCATAGAATGATATAAAAAATCAAAAAGAAACCCGTATTTGAAAAAAGGTTTAAGAAACCTAGTTTTCGAAGATGAAGAGTCATTTTTAGGGAAAATCGAAAAACCTTTAAAGAAATAATAGAATAACACATAACATGCCCAGATCTGTTGTAGATCTATGTAAATCAGGGGCTAACAGTAAGGGTTTCATAGAGACAACCCAAAGAGAAGGAGAAACGGCTTGAGAACTACTGGTTCTAGCCGGAAATAACAGGATCTTACTCGGACGGCCATAGATGGCCGAAAAACGACATGAGAAACCATGGGAGGTGAGTGAACTGCCTTCTGGTTCCTCTGAGGGCCTCAAGGCAGTGATACCCGGAGTAGGAAGGAGAGTCATGAGGGTAGGAGAGTGGTGAGACCACCATAAAGGTAGGCAAGGCAACGGCCGGTAAGAACCATGGCGGTTCTAGCAGAGAGCATTTGAGAGAGATTAGAGAAGAGGACGGCGGAGAGAATGAGAGGGAAATGAGAAGGGGGGAAGGTAGTCTTTAGGGATTAATTAGGAAAGAACGGATCCGGTCCGTTGATTAAAATTAATCAATGGTCCAGATCAAAAGTGGGGTATTGGGTTGGGTAGGATAGAGATTGGGCTTGGATTATTGGGTTATTTGGATTGGGTATTGGGCTGGTCTCAATTGGGTTGAGGTCAGGTTTGATTTAGGCTTGATTTTAAATAGGAAGGGGCTAATTATTAAATACCCAATTAAATAGATAAAGTAATTAATAAAAATAGCTAATAATTACATAAAAGAAAGTTAAGGCTAAATAAGTGAAATTAAAGTAATTAACTGGTATTAAAAATATGAAATGACGGATTATTGAATTAAAATAGTATAAAATGTACAATTAGGCTATAATTGCAAACATTATTATAATTATAGCCAAATAATGCAAAAATTGGCTAATTTTGAAATAATTAAATCCTAATAGGATTAAAAAATGATATATTGGGCTAGGAAATATTTTGAAATGATTTATAATGTAATTTTAATTATTGAATATAATGTATTGGATAAATTAGAAAAGAAATTAATACAAATATGGAAAATTATGGAAAAATACAAATTATTATAAAAAGTTATTTTGAGAGTATATATGCAAATGTTAAAATACTTTTGAGGAAAAATTGGGTATCAACACCGGGGCCTTGTCGCCTGCAGGTCTATGTTCATTTCTCCGTACACTTAGAGGCTCCGTAGACACTGTGTGGGTTGTATATATATATATATATATATATATATATATATATATATATATATATTGGGTAGTTGTTGGGTTACTCGTAACCATGATTCTATATTGTAAATACTGTAACTAGTATGTATGTTTTGGAAGATCTAATGTTGATAACGGTAAAAAGGGAAAATGGATTTAATGCTATGAAATTATGCTTTCTATTTGTCTCTTGCTAATTCATGTATTAATGTATGCTATAAACACGGGGGAGAAACAATTCGGGTAGGAAAGGCTTAGCAGGCTTGCTTGATCGGGTTCACTCGGTCAGGTGCCGGTCCCTCGATTTTGGGGCGTGACAAACTTGTTATCAAGCCTAAGGTTTTATAGTGTCCTAGGATGTCTCGGAGCCGTGTCTAGTAGAGCACTCCTTATCGGTGTGTTGTCGACCACATCTATAATTAGGGGGCTGCATGGACATTTAGGAAAATACCCTTCATTGTTATTCTATATCGTGCGATTGAGTGAGAAGTGAGGTTGTTCTTCTCTAACTCGTGCATTGTTTCAACTTTCAGTAAAATGGCACCCAGGAAGAAAGCTCGACTTGGCCTAGAGGCCAATTCCACCCCAAGAGTGGCCACAAATTCCCAATCTGTTGGTGCGAGTGAGGATAATTCCCCGACCATGAATCAACCTGACTCCTCCGTTCCAGGCCAGATTATTCCAATTCTTGCTCTAGCGGAGGGTGCCGCAATCCCTTCCGCTAACATTCCTCATCCTCCTCCAGCCCAGCTTCTGGTCCCGGTATTTCTGATGGAGACTTTAGGGGAGCTATTCAGATGTTGACGCAATTGGTGGCCTCTCAGGCCCAGAGATCAAGTGTTACCCCCACATCCTCTAGCGAGCAAGGGGATTCTTCAGGTTCCAGGGTTAACCGGTTTCTTCAGTTAGCCCCTCTAGAGTTCACAGGTACTGACCCCGAGGCTGATCCTCAAGATTTCATCGATGAGATGTACAAGACCCTCCGAGTCATGCGTGCTACTAAGACAGAGGGAGTAGAGTTGTCCTCCTATCATCTGAAGGGAGCGACGTATTCGTGGTTTGAGATGTAGGAGGATTCCCGTGGGGAGGGGAGCCCTCCGGCGAGATGGAGTGAGTTTGCGGATGCTTTCATGGACCATTTATTGCTCGTCGATACTAGGGAAGCCCGTGCTACAGAGTTTGAGGGTGTGGGAGGAGAGATCATGCCATTATGCTATGGGTGTGGGAGGAGAGGTCATATTCAGATAGACTACCATTCATCCAGCTTACGAGCAGATTAGGGTATTGCCCAGCCATCCAGTTCTTCAGCTGCTACATCCTCAGCACTCCCTCCAGCCCGAGGCCCTCCAGCTCCGGCAGGGCGAGGTGCTGCTAGGGGTGGTGCACGGGGTCGGGAAGGACCCAGCCGGTTCTATGCCCTGAGTGGTGGTCATAGTGCAGAGGCTTTTCCAGATGTCGTCACAGGTATTTTGACTGTCCAAACTCATGATGTGTATGCCCTTATTGATCCCGGGTCTTCTTTATCATATGTTACTCCTTTTATTGCTTCAAGTTTTGGGATAGAATCGGAACAACTTCATGAGCCGTTCTTAGTGTCGACTCCGATTGGTGAATCTATTACAGCCGCTCGAGTCTATATGAATTGTGTTGTCACAGTGTGTGGTCGGGATACCACGGTCAATCTTATTGATCTAGGAATGGTTGATTTTGTTGTAATAATGGGAATGGATTGTCTCTCTTCGTGCTTTGCTAAACTCGACTTCTGAAGCAGAATCATGAGGCTTGAGTATCCTAATGAACCGGTTGGGAGGGGAATAATATTGTGCCAAGAGGTAGGTTTATTTCCTACATTAAGGCCTCAAAAATGATTAGAAAGGGGTGCATCTACCATTTTGTCCAGGTTGTGAAAACCACTTCCGAGGTGCTTGCTCCCGAGTCCGTGCCTGTTGTGAATGAATTTCTTGATGTTTTTCCGGATGAACTTGCTGGGATTCCACCAGACAAAGAGATCGATTTCGGGATTGATGTGTTGCCAGACACGCAACCAATATCTATTCCACCCTACAGGATGGCACCAGCAGAATTGAGGGAGTTAAATAAGAAATTGAAGGATCTTCTACAAAAAGGGTTTCATTCGGCCAAGTGTGTCGCCTTGGGGCGCACCGGTTCTTTTTGTTAGAAAGAAAGATGGATCGCTACGAATGTGTATTTACTATCGGCAGCTGAACAAGGTCACAATCAAAAACAAATACCCATTACCTCGGATAGATGATTTGTTCGACCAATTGCAAGGTGCTAGGTTCTTCTCGAAAATTGATTTGCGGTCTAGGTATCGCCAACTAAAGATTAGGGAGCAGGATATTCCTAAGACCGCCTTCAGGACTCGGTATGGGCACTTTGAATTCATGGTAATGTCTTTTGGGCTAACCAATGCCCCAGCAACTTTCATGAACCTTATGAATTGGGTCTTCAAGCCATTTCTTGACTCTTTTGTGATAGTATTCATCGACGATATCCTTTTTTATTCGCAAAGTCAGGAGGATCATGCTAATCACCTCAAGGCAGTTCTGCAGACTCTTCATCAGCACCAATTGTATGAAAAGTTCTCAAAATGCGAGTTTTGGCTAGAATCAATTACCTTTTTTGGCCATGTTGTCTCCAGGGAAGGGATTCAGGTTGATCCCCAAAGGATCGCAGCTGTGAAGGATTGGCCTAGACCAACGACCCCGATAGAGATTCATAGTTTCTTGGGTTTAGCTAGATATTATCGGAGGTTCATGGAAGGATTCTCTACTCTCGCCTCCCCATTGACTAAGCTGGCACAGAAAGCGGTCAAGTTCTAGTGGTTCGATGCTTGTGAAAAGAGTTTCCAGGAATTGAAATCAAGATTGACTTCGGCGCCGGTGTTGACCTTGCCAGAGGGCACAAAGGGGTTTGTGGTGGATTGTGATGCTTCAAAGGTTGGTGTGGGGTGTGTGTTAATGTAATGCGGTAAGGTTATAGCATATTCTTCAGGGCAACTTAAGAATCACGAAAAGCATTATCCGACGCATGATTTGGAGCTTGCAGCAGTTGTTTTTGCATTGAAAATCTGGTTGCACTATCTGTATGGAGTCCATGTGGACGTGTTCACAGACCACAAGAGTCTCCAGTATTTATTCAAATAGAAAGAGCTAAACTTTAGGCAGAGGAGTTGGTTGGAATTAACCAAAGATGAATGTGGTGGAAGATGCTCTTAGTCGGAAATCCATGGGTAGTTTGGCTCACTTAGAAGTAGGTCATAGGCTTTTGGCTCGAGAGGTTTACCAATTGGCTAGTCTGGGGGTTTGTCTTTCAGCCTCAGAGGAAGGGAGTGTTGCGGTGCGTAATATAGCCGAATATTCGCTTGTGGCGGAAGTCAAGGAAAAGCAATTCAATGATTCAGCATTGGCACGACTAAGAGAGGCAATTCTTACTTACAGGACCTCAGCTTTTTTGCTTAGCAAGGATGATGGTGTTTTGCGGTGCCAAGGTAGATTATGTGTCCCGGATGTAGATGACCTTCGGGAGAGGATAATGGCAGAGGCTCACAATTCTAGATACTCCGTACACCTAGGTTCTACGAAAATGTATCACGATCTCGAGGAAGTTTATTGGTGGAATAACATGAAGAGTGGTGTGGCGGACTTTGTGGCTAAGTGTCCGAAATGTCAGAAAGTAAAGGCCGGGCATCAGAGGCCCAATGGGTTGGCGCAACTTATGGAAATACCAATGTGGAAATGGGAGATGATCAATATGGTTTTGTGGTAGGGTTACCCCGTACTCCGCGTAAGTTTGACTCAATTTGGGTGATAGTGGATCGGCTCACGAAGTCCGCACATTTCCTGCCAGTCAAGTCCACCGACACTATCAAGGAGATAGTCATGCTCCATAGCACTCCAATTTCTATTATCTCGGATCGAGGGGCCCAATTTATAACTAACTTTTGGAATACATTTCAGCAAGGTTTGGGGCCGCAGATAAATCTCATCACAGCCTTCCACCCGCAGACTGACGGGCCAGCAGTGCGGACTATTCAGACACTTGAGGACATGTTGCGAGCTTGTGTGTTTGAGTTTAAGGGCAGCTGGGATGATCATTTGATACTTATAGAATTTGCGTACAACAACAGTTTCCACGCCAGTATTTAGATGGCCCCATTTGAGGCTTTGTACAGTAGGAGGTGTAAATCTCCGATTGGGTGGTTCGAGGTTGGAGAGGATGAACTGTTGGGACCGGATCTTGTGCATCAAAAATCCTATTCGGACGTTCGTCGCAGGGATTTTGAGTTCTAGGTAGATGATTGGGTATTCTTGAATGTATCTCCCATGAAGGAAGTCATGCGGTTTGGAAAGAAAGGAAAATTGAGCCCAAGGTATTTCGGGTCGTATAGGGTCACTTAGAGGATATGACAGGTGGCATATAGGCTGGATTTGCCCCCTGAAATGTCATTGGTGCACCCGGTGTTTCATGTGTCCATGTTAAAGAAGGTGATTGGGGACCATTCTGCCATCGTGTCGGTTGAGACCGTTGAAGTTAATGAAGAGTTGTCATATGAAGAAATTCCAGTTGCTATTCTTGATAGGCATGTTCGCAAGTTGAGAAACAAGGAAATTTCTTCAGTTAAAGTGTTATGGCGGAATCAACAAGTCGAGGAAGCCACATTGGAAGCGGGAAAGGAAATGAAAAAGAAGTACCCTCACTTGTTTGAATAAGTGAGGTAGTTGTTCAAGGAAGTTGTCATCTCTAAGTAAGTGCATTTTGCGTCATATTTAGTGTAGAGCCACCCCACTCCCCTAATGCCCCCTTTACCTTATAACTTCTCAAACTTGTGTCATATTTGTGTGTATTGTGTTAACTGAATTATGTGAAATTTGTTGAAGTAACTGAATTTTGTGCAATTCATTGAAGTAACTAAATTATGAGGAATTCGTTGAAATGCGTTTCGGGGGCTCTTTGACAGGTGGATAGGTCTAATTACAAAGGAAACGCTGGCGAACGTTTAGGAAAAATCGGAGTTAGTGAAAATTTGGGGGTTGGCATATTGTATTTTCAAACCTAAGTAATTACCTGATCCTCATTCGAGGACGAATGATTTTAAGTGGGGGGGGGGGGATGTAAAGACCCGTATAATTCTTAACTAAAAACGATGCCCGGATAGATCCCCATGTTGATATAACTATAGAAACTCTTAATCCGGACCATTTTGCAGTAAAAAGTACACCAGGACTTAGAGGGTGGAATTTTGCAGATTTGTGTGGATCTGCGGTCCCCTATGCGATCGCACATCATGTATGCGGATCGCATAGTGGTCTCATAGTTGGACAGATTGCTATCCATTTTGAGGACAACTATGCGGCCCAGAATGCGATCGCATTTCGTGAATGTGGGCCGCATAGTTGTCGCATATTGCACCTGAGTTTTTGCGGAGGGAGTTATGCGGTGCACTATGTGATCGCATAATAGTTATAGGGACCGCATAGTTGCTGCATACTTGGGCAGACTCCTTTTCTTTTTGGCCCATCTGAAGGCCAATAATGCGGCAGGTTTGCGGATCGCATAACCGGAATGTGATCGCATTCCGGACCGCAAACTTGAATCGGGGCTTCTAATTTTCTAATTTTAAAACCCGACCCCCAGCCTAATATAACACCCACCCCCCTTATTTTTAACGATAATCTGATAATTTGGAGAGAGGAAAAAGTGGGCTCTTGAGAGAGAAGGTCCCATATTCACCACATTTGAACCTCCAACATCACTCAGGCCTGGAATTAATCGAGTAGACCACAACTTTCTTGACCCCAAGAGGTAAGCTTCTACCTTATTAACCTCAATTTTAAGATTCTTGTTAAAATAAAACATACGTAGGTTAGCTCATGAAGATGGTGGTAGGAACCTTGCATGCATGTAACCAACTTGTCATAATCTAGTAGAGGGAAATGGGTTAGAGTAATCTTTCACTAAGGTCAATTAATATAAAGGAACACCTAGTGGTTGATAAATACTCAAGTAAGTTCAAGTCATGATCATAATTCCTAATCCTAAGTTCAATTGTGCCACATTGTGAACTAGATTGAAGGTGCTAGAAGGTTCGGTGAATCGTGGTAGAAATTAAGAAAAAATCCCAAGTCGAGGTATGTATGGATAACACTAATCTTCATAGGATAAACCCATTTGTGTTCACTTTCCGGGTTTCTTGTTTGATTCTCTATGGAACTTATGTTCCTTATGTACCAAATTGGGAAGTTCTTACTTCTATGCCATTTCATGTTACTATCAAGTCGTTATGCTATTTAAGTGTATGAATTGTGATTATTATGTTCTTTCTTTTCTATATGTGCAATCCTCTTATGTGAAGGGTGTGGAAGATGTGAAAGATTGAAATGATATGAAATATGAATCAAAGGATTGTAATGATATGAAATATGAATCAAGAGATTGAATTGATATCAAACATGAAACGAAAGGTTGGAATGATATGAAACATGAACCAAAGGATTGAAATGATATGAAATATGAATCAAAGAGTGAAATGATATGTATTGTGAATCAAAAGATGGAAAATGATAAAAGTGAACTAAAACGTTAAAGAAATGATGGGGAATGTCCTAGGGTGAGATGGCATATCCGATCGGGCCGGTATCGGACTCCATGTCGTACACATGGAGACATCAAATTGAGATATGATGTTGATTTTGGCCTCGTTGTTTCAGTTGAGGTGGTCCAGCCAGTCGGACCGAGTACCGGACTCCATGTGAACATGCCACGGTGATGATATGAGATATGATGTTGATGAGGGCCTCACATAGGATGGCTTAGCCGGTCGGGCAGAGACCGGACTCCGTGTGACAACGACACGGTGGTTCAGTAATAATAATAACAACATGAACTTAAAAGAACATTAATCAAAAGATGGCAAAACGGGATAAGAAACATAATGACTCTTGAGTGTGTGAAGTGTTATGTAAAGTCTCTATTTGCATTATTGCTTGTTTATTGCTTATCCTATCTAGAGTAGAGCTTGTTCATACATACTAGTACTATTCAATGGTACTAATGTCCCTTTAGCCGGAGGGGGGGGGGGGTTACATCTTTTAAATGGATGTAGGTGGTTCTATAGCAGGTAGAGCTGATCGTCGATAGTGGTGCTTTCTCCTCCTCCCTTCAGCAGTTCTGGTGAGCCCCATTCCCTCCCGGGGCCGTATGTAGTTACTTATTGATTTCTTTTGTACATGTTGTCCCTTTCTGAGGTATAGCCGGGGCCTTGTCGCCAGCAGGTCGATGTTAATTTCTCCGTACTCTTAGAGGCTTCGTAGACACTGTGTAGGTTGTATATATATATATATATATATATTGGGTAGTTGTTGGGTTACTTATAACCATGATTCCGTATTGTAAATACTGTAACTAGTATGGATGTTTTGGAAGATCTAATGTTGATAACGGTAAAAGAGGAAAGTGGACTTAATGTTATGAAATTATGCTTTCGATTTGTCTCTTGCTAATTCATGTATTAATGTATGCTATAAACATGGGGGAGAAACGAGTCGGTTAGGAAAGGCTAATCAGGCTTGCTTGACCGTGTTCACTCGGTCAGGCGCCGGTCCCGTCCCTCGGTTTTGGGGCGTGACACTTCAGACGATAGGAGGCCAACTCTACTCCCTTTGTCTTAGTAGCATGCTTCACTCGGAGGGTCTTGTAAATCTCATCAATGAAATACTGAGGATCAGCCTCGGGGTCAGTACCTGTGAACTCTGGAGGGGATAACTAAAAAAACCGATTAACGCTGGAACCTGAGGAATCCCCTTTCCCTCTAGAGGATGTGGGAGCATCATTAGATCTATGGGCCTGAGAGGCCACCATTTGCGTCAACATCTGAATAGCTTTCCTAAGGTCTCCCTCAGAAATACCAAGACCGGAAGCTGGGGCTGGAGGAGGATCAGAAATGTCAGCGGGAGGGATTGTGACACCCTCCGCTGGAGCAGGAATTGGAATGGTCTGGCCTGGTACGGAAGACTAAGGCTGATTCATGCTTGGGGAATTATTCTAACCCGCACCATCAGATCGGGAATTTATGGCCACTATTGGGGTAGCATTGGCCTCTAGGCCGAGTCGAGCTTTCTTCCTGGGTTCCATTTACTGAAAGTTGAAACAATGCACTAGTTAGGGAAAAACAACCTCACTTCTCACTTCTCGCATGATATAGAATAACAATGAAGGGTATTTTTCCTAAATGTCCATGCACGCCCCTAATTATAGATGTTGTCGACAACACATCGATAAGAAAGGCTTTACTAGACACAGCTCCGAGACATCCTAGGACACTTTAAAACCTTAGGCTCTGATACCAAGTTTGTCACACCCCAAAATCGAGGGACGGGACCGGCGCCTAACCGAGTGACCCGGTCAAGCAAGCCTGATTAGCCTTTCATACCCAACTCGTTTCTCCCCCGTATTTACAGCATACATTATTTACATGAGTTAATAAGAGATAAATCAAAGCATATGTTCCTAACATTAAGTCCATTTTCTTCTTTCACCTCTACCAACATTAGATATTCCAAAAGCATGCATACGAATTACAATATTGAAGATAAGGATTCACGGTTACGAGTAGATCCCAGAACTACCCAAAATATATATATACAACCCACATAGTGTCTACGGAGCCTCTAAGAGTACAAAGTAATAAACATAGTCCTGCCGACGATAAGGCCCCGGCTATACCTCAAAAAGGGACAACATGTACAAAAGAAATCAACAAGTAACTACATACGGCCTCGGAAGGAAATGGGGCTCACCAGAACTGCTGAAGGAAGGTGGAGAAAACACTTCTATTGACGATCAGTGCTACTTGCTACAGAACGACCTACATCCATTTAAAAAAATATAGTGCCCCCCGGCAAAAGGGACGTTAGTACCATTGAATAGTATTACTATGTAAGAACAAACCCTACTCTAGATATGATAAGCCATAAACAAGCAATAATGCAAATAGAG
The DNA here is from genome assembly GCA_005239495.1 of Nicotiana undulata. Classification (NCBI taxonomy): domain Eukaryota; kingdom Viridiplantae; phylum Streptophyta; class Magnoliopsida; order Solanales; family Solanaceae; genus Nicotiana; species Nicotiana undulata. The sequence goes on from ML286158.1 coordinate 44,862, forward strand.
ACTTCACATACCAATTCACCGATGTAGTGGAAAAACACAATCAAGAGTCACCATGTTTCTTGTCCCGTTTTGCCATCTTTTGGTTAATATTCTTTTAAGTTCAAATATTATTATTATTACTGAACCACCGTGTCGTTGTCACACGGAGTCCGGTCTCGGCCCGACCGGCTAAGCCATCCTAGGTGAGGACCCAACATCATCATAACTCATATCATCACCGTGGCATGTTCACACGGAGTCCGGTCTCGGCCCGACCGGCTAAGCCATCCTAGGTGAGGACCCAACATCATCATAACTCATATCATCACCGTGGCATGTTCACACGGAGTCCGGTCTCGGTCTACCGGCTGGACCATCTCAACTGAAACAGTGAGGCCATAATCAACATCATATCTCAATTTCACGTCTCCATGTGTACGGCATGGAGTCCGATCCCGGCCCGATCAAATAGGCCATCTCACCCTAGGACATTCTCCATCATTTCTTTGATCTTTTAGTTCACTTTTATCATTTTCCATCTTTTGATTCACAGCACATATCATTTCACTCTTTTGATTCATATTCATATCATTTCAATCCTTTGATTCATATTTCATATCAATTCAATCCTTTGGTTCATGTTTCATATCAATTCAATCCTTTGATTCATATTTCATATCTATTCAATCCTTTGGTTCATGTTTCATATCAATTCAATCCTTTGATTCACATTCCATATCGATTCAATCCTTTGGTTCAAGTTTCATATCAATTCAATTCTTTGATTCATATTTCATATCAATTCAATCATTTGGTTCATGTTTCACATCAATTCAATCCTTCACATCTACCTCAACCATCACATAAGAGGATTTGCACACATAGTAAAAGAAGGAACATAATGATCACAAGTCATACACTTACATAGCATAATGATATGGGAGTAACATAGAACGACATAGCATCAAGAATTTCCCAACTTGACACATAAGGCACATAAATTCCATAGAGAACCAAACAAGAGAATAATACCCGAAAAGTGAACACCAATAGGTTTATCCTATGAAGACTAGAGTTAGCCTTACATACCTCGACTTGGGATTTTTCGATTCACCGGACCTTCTAGAACCTTCAATCTAGTTCACAATGTGGTACAATTGAACCTAGGATTAGGAATTATTATCATGACTTGAACTCACTTGAGTATTTTATTTAACACTAGGTGTTCCTGTCACGACCCAAATCTCGATTCAGGTCGTGATGGCGCCCAACGGCGAGGTCAGGACAGCCAATATAGAAACACTAAGTATTACCATTCCCCGTTACGCAAATTTCCTCTTTTAACCAATGTTTAACAGATATAAACATGATAATGGCGGTGATGTGAAATAAAACTACAAGAGCGGAAAAATCAACTAATAGGCATGTCGCATAACATATGTACAGCCAACAACCCAAAACATACACCACGTGTGTGCCAGGAACTAGTGTCACGAGTGCCATGGGCAACTACTGAATATACAATGACTACAATATATACAGAGTCTCCGTCTGAATTAAATGGACAGAGAAATATAACAAAAGAACTCCAGGGTGCTGCTAGGAAGTTGCCGGGAAAGCAGCTCACCGTGAAGTATGACCACGCTATCAATATCTAGCACCGGCCTGATAATCAGATGTACCAGCCTTCGTACCTGTATAGTCAAGTACAGAAAAGAAAAGAAAGTGTAGCATGAGTACATATTAAATAAATACGTACCAGTGAGTATCCCGCCTAAACTCGAAGAAGTAGTGACGAGAGGTCGACTCGATACTCACTAAGGTCCAGCAGTGATAACATATGATAGAATATGATGAAATACAGTAGGCATGTCAGGGAAATAAGCAACAAGTATATATATCAAAAGCAGAAAAA
>ML286158.1:46887-100280 GCA_005239495.1 Nicotiana undulata
CGTGGCGTACGGCCCGATCCCATATTCATTTCAATTTCTTTTCAACACTGCCGTGGCGTACGACCCGATCACATATTCATTTCAATTTCTTTTCAAGACTGACGTGATGTACGGCCCGATCCCATATTCATTTCAATTTTATTTTCAACACTGTCATGGCGTACGACCCGATCCCATATTCATTTTAATTTCTTTTCAACACTGTCGCGGGGTACGGCCAGATCCCATATTCATTTCACAATTTCTACTTACCATAAGGCCTCAGAAGAATAACATGATGCTAAAACATAGTTTCTTGGTACATATGGCGTCACAAATAATCATATGAAGCATTTCAAGGAAAACATATAAGGCATTACGAGAAAAACATATTTAAGGCATTACGAGACAGCATGTAAGGCATTACGATAAACATACAAGGCATGGTGTGGGCCTAACTACCCGGACATAACGATAATAGCCGCTACGTACAGACTCTCGTCACTTGGCGCGTACGTAGCCCCCAAACAATTTACACATAGCATATATATCACCTATGGGGACAATTCCCTCTTACAAGGTTAGAAAGGAGACTCATCTCATGTCGAATATACCCCTCGGACAATAATTGCGCCCGAAACTCCGAACTCTATACCCGAGGACTCGCAACTAGTCAAAAGGTGTGAAATTAGATCAATGCATGCACAATGTGAGAAATTATCCTAGTTATTCAATAAAATCGCCATTCTTGACNAAGCCTAAGGATCACTAAGGTGTGTTTTGTACTTGAATTCATGGCCTAAAATGGAAAGTTACAAAATCCTCAAGAACCCTAAAATTTCTACCTAATTCTATGATTTTTAGATGATTGAGTAGTGAATTTAACTAGGAGTTAATGTTAAAGCTAGAGGATTATGGGGTTAAACTTACCTCTTACAGTGGGTGGTCGTGAGAGGTGCCGCCCAAACTTGGATGCTCTCATATGGAGGTTGATGGTGAGTAAAATGAAGAAAAACCAGTAATTTGGACATTTAAAAGGGGCTGGCAATAGTGATTTCCGCACCTGCGACCTTGGGACCGCAGGTGCGGTCCCGCACCAGCGAGAAAAGCACCGCCCCTGCGGAAAAGGTCCTAGGACCCTGGCATCGCGCCTGCGGAGAAGGAGTCCGCGCCAGCGGTCCCGCTCTTGCGGCCCGGAGCTCGCACCTGCGGACTTTGGGCAAGGGAGATGAGGTCGCGCCTGCGGAGGGGTTTCCGCACCAGCAGAGGCTCCGCACTTGCGAGGTTGGGACCGCAGGAGCGGTTCCGCACCTGCGGATTGGCAACCGCACCTGCGGTCACACCAGCAACAGCTGCACCAGCAGTTGTTTTAGCTGGTTTTTAGCCTCGTGTGGCATTCGGGAGGCACCTGGGCCCACCCGAGCCCCCATCCAAATATACCAACAAGTTTGTATTCATGATACGGACTCGCTCGAACTTCCGGAACATGGAAAAAAACAACGAAACTCAAAATTCCACTCAAAACCAAATTGAATCAAAACTAAGATCTTGAAATTCTAGAATTCACTTCAATGCGCCGAACCGGCCTAAACTACTCAGAATGACTTCAAAATATGCAGACAAGTTATAAATGACATAACAGAACTATTCCCGGTCTCGGAATTTAATTCGGACCTCGGGAACATAAAATTACATTCCAAACCAAATTTCAAATTCTATGAGATTTCTCAAAACTTCATTAACTCTAATTTCCTCATTTTGATCCGAAACCAATCAAATCAAGTCCGTTTCTTACCAAATTTCACAGATAACTTAAATAACACATATTGAACCTGTAGCGCCGAAATCATAATACGAGCCCGACAGCACAGGTTTCACATCAAGGTTCATTTTCATAAGCCTTTAATATTTTTATAAAACAATTTTCCTTGAAAATTCATTTCTCGGACTTGGGTCCTCGAAATTCGATTCCGGGCACACGCCCAAGTCCCATATTTTCCTACGGACCTTCCGGGACCGTCGAATCATGGATCTGGGTCCGTTTAACAAAACGTTGACCAAAGTCAACTTTATTCAATTAATTTATCAAAATTTTAACTCTCAATCAAGTTTTCACATAAAGGCTTCCCGGCTACGAGTCCGGGATGCGCACGCACATCGAGGTGAGATTAATGCAGGATTTCGGGGCCTCGGAACACAGTCAAAATTAGATGCACCTAAGATGACCCCTTTTTGGGTCATCACAATCTCCCCTCTAAAACAAACGTTCGTCCTCGAACGGACGTAGAGCCGTACCTGATGTGCCGAATAGTTGTGGATACTTGCTCCGCATGTCCTCCTCAAACTCCCAAGTCGCCTCACCGACTGGTTGGCGCCTCCACTGGACCTTTACGGCAGAAATTCTCTTAGACCTCAACTGGCGGTCCTGCCTATCAATAATAGCAACGGGGTCCTCCTCGAAGCCTAACTTCTCATCTAGCTGAATAGTGCTGAAATCAATCACGTGAGAGAAATCGGCATGATATCTTCGGAGCATGGATACATGAAATACCGGATGAACTCTCGATAATACGGGAGGTAAAGCGAGCTCATAACAACCTCCCCGACTCGCCTCAACACCTCGAAAGAGCCTATAAACCTGGGGCTCAGTTTCCCCATCTTCCAGAATCTCATAACGCCCTTCATCGGCGAAATTTTCAACATAACCTTATCTCCTTCCATAAATGCTACATCACGCGCCCGCTGATCCGTGTAACTCTTCTGTCTGGACTGAGCTGTACGGAGTCTTTCCTGAATAACCATCACCTTTTCCAAGGCATCTATCACCAGATCTGTACCATATAACTGGGCCTCGCCAGGCTCAAACCACCCAATCGGAGAACGACATCGCCGACAATATAAAGCCTCGAATGGAGCCATCTCGATGCTGGACTGATAATTGTTATTTTATGCAAACTTTTCCAAAGACAAGAACTGGTCCCATTGACCGCCAAAATCAATCGCACAAGCCCTAAGCATATCCTCTAAAATCTGAACTGTACGCTCCAACTGACCATCAGTCTGAGGGTGAAATGCTGAGCCGAGATCTATCTGAGTGCCCATCTCACTATGCAATGCTCTCCATAAATGCGAGGTGAACTGAGGACCTCGATCTGATATAATGGACACCGGCACACCGTGCAACCGGACTATCTCCCGAACATAAATCTGGGCCAGCCTCTCCGTTGTATAAGTAGTAGCCACAGAAATGAAATGCGCCGATTTGTTCAACCTATCCACAATGACCAAACCGCGTCAACCTTCCGCAAAGTCCGAGGTAACCCAACCACAAAGTCCATGGTGATGCGCTCTCATTTCCACTTAGGAATGGGCATCTACTGAAACAAGCCTCCTGGCCTCTGGTGCTCATACTTGACCTACTGACAATTGAGACACCTAGCCACAAACTGCACTATATCTTTCTTCATCCGCCTCCACCAGTAGTGCTGCTTCAAATCACGGTACATCTTTGTCGCACCCGGATGAACAGAATACCGAGAACTGTGGACCTCTTCCAAAATGCTCTTCCTCAAGCCATCAATATTAGGAACACAGAAAGGGCCCTAGAGCCTAAAGACAAAATACTCGCCTAAAGTAACCTCCTTGGCCCTACCTTGGACCACTGCATCCCGAAGCTCTGCAAGGCATGGATCATCAAACTGTCGAGCCTTAATCTCCCCCGATAATGAAGACTGAGCAACTACATGAGCCAAAACTCGACGAGGCTCTGAAAGGTCAAATATCACAAGGCGATTGGCCAAGGACTAAATGTCTAAGGCTAAAGGTCTCTCCTCAACTGCAATGTAGGCCAAGCTACCCATACTCGCTGCCCTCCTGCTCAAAGCATCTGCTACTACATTCGCCTTGCCCGGGTGATATAAAATAGTGAGATCATAATCTTTTAAGAACTCAAGCCACCTCCGCTGCCTCAAGTTAAGGTCCCTCTGCTTAAGCAAGTACTGTAGGCTGCGGTGGTCAGTACAGACCTCACAAGATACACCATATAGATAATGCCGCCATATCTTCAAGGCATGAAAAATCGCCGCCAACTCCAAATTGTGCATAGGGTAATTCTTTTCATGAACCTTCAGTTGTCGCGAAGCATAAGAGATAACCCTGCCATCGTCCATCAGCACACACCCCCACCCGAAGCGTGAAGTGTCGCAATATACAGTATACATCCCAGAACCGGGAGGCAATAAAAGAACTGGTGCTGAGGTCAAAGCTGACTTGAGCTTCTGAAAGCTCGCCTTACACTTGCCGGACCACCGAAACAGGGCATTCTTCTGAATCAATCTGGTCAGTGGGGCTGCAATAGAGGAGAACCCCTCCACGAATCGGCGATAATAGCCTGCTAGGCCCAAGAAACTCCTGATCTCTGTAGCTGAAGTAGGACGCGGCTAACTCTGAACCGCCTCAATCTTCTGAGGATCAACCTTGATACCTTCTTCGGATACCACATGCCCCAAAAATGCCATGGAATGTAACCAGAACTCACACTTGGAGAACTTAGCATACAACTTATGTTCCCGCAAGGTATGGAGCACAACTCTTAAGTGCTGCTCATGCTCACCCAGGATCCAGGAGTAAATCAAGATATCATCAATGAAAAGGATGACGAAGGAATCAATATACGGTCTGAATACCCAATTCATAAAGTCCTTGAATGCGGCTGGGGCATTAGTCAAACCAAAGGACATCACCAGGAACTCATAATGGCCATATATGGTACGAAATGCAGTCTTCGGAACATCTTAAGCTCGAATCCTCAGCTGATGATAACCCGATCTCAAGTCAACCTTAGAAAACACACGAGCACCCTGTAACTGATAAAAAAAATCATCGATGCGCGACAGAGGATACTTATTATTGATGGTTACTTTATTTAGCTGGTGATAGTCAATGCACATTCGCATAGACCCATCCTTCTTCTACACAAAAAAGACTGGAGCACCCCACGGCGACACACTCGGCCTGATGAACCCCTTGGCCAACAACTCCTAAAGCTGCTCTTTCAACTCTTATAGCTCCTTATGAGCCATACGATATGGGGGAATGGAAATAGGCTGAGTATCTGGAGCCAAATCAATACAGAAGTCAATATCTCGATCTGGAGGCATGCCTGGAAGATCCGAAGAAAACACATCCAGAAACTCTCAAACAACAGGTACTTAATCGATGGTAGGAGACTCGGCGGTGGTATCCCGCACATAAGAAAGGTAGTCCAAACAACCCTTCTCGACTATATGCCGAGCCTTTAGGAAGGAAATAACCCGGCTGGAGGCACCAGCTGAAGAACCTTTCCATTCTAGTCTAGGCGACCCAGGCATGGCTAAAGTGACTGTCTTGGCATGGCAATCTAACACAACATGATAAGGAGATAGCCAATCCATGCCTAGGATAACCTCAAAATCAATCATATCCAGCAATAAAAGATCTGCTCTATTATCAAAACCGCAGAAAGTGACCACACAAGACCGGTAGACTCGGTCTACCACGACAGAATCACCCACCGGAGTGGACACATATATAGGAGAACACAAGGACTCACGAGGGATATCCATAAAATGAGCAAATAGTACGGAGACATATGAATACGTGGATCCTGGATCAAATAGTACCCAAGCCTCCCTACCACATACTGAGATAATACCTGTGATTATGGCGTCTGAGGCCTATGCATCTGATCTGGCCGAAATGGCATAAAATCTGGCTGAGGCTCCTGAAGACTGAACTCCCCCAGAGTGAATAGGAACTAACTGGCCTCCTCCTGACTGGCCTCCCCCTCTAGGACGACCCCTGCCGACCTGTCCTCCACCTCGAGGCGGCTGGACTACTAGTGCTAAACTCCTAGGCTGATAACTCTGCTTCACTGCCTTGCCCTGATACCTGGGACAAAACCTCCACGTATGACCCGACTCCCCACACTCGAAACAACCTCCTGGTGCTACAGCCTGCTGCCCGAAAGAGGAAGAACCCTGAATAGCTGGAGGGCAGTGTGAACCCTCTGGTAAGGCACTGAAGTAGGATCTAGAGGATCTCTGAAAACTGGAATAACTGCTGGGTGCACCCTGGGTTGCTGGGGACGATAGGAACGCTCTGGCATAGTGCCGAATTGAGGCCTCGCTGAAATACCCTTGGGAGGTAGTGGAGGTGCTGAATATGAGGGCCTACTGGGCCTACTGAATTGGTCGCCTCCGAACTGACCTCTACCCCTAGCTGCAGCACCCCGGAAGTCACCTATGAACCTGGCCCTCTTGTCCTGCTGACCTGGCTGACCCTGCTCCCTGCTCCTCATACGGTAACCCTCAATCCGTTGAGCTATCTCGACTACAAGCTGGTATGGGGTACCCATCTCTACTTCTCTGGCCATAGAGGCCCTAATACCTGGATGCAAGCCTTCCACAAACCGCCGCACCCTCTCGGCATCAGTAGGCAATGTCATAAGGGCATTGCGAGACAACTCGGAGAATCTAGCCTCGTAATCAGTCACTGACATCTGCCCTTGCTCTAGTCGCTAAAACTGACCCCGTAGCTCCTCTCTCTCAGAAGGTGGAATGTATCTGTCTAGAAATAACTGAGCGAACGGATCCCAGGTTATAGGAGGAGAATCTGCTGGCCTGCCGAGAATATATGACTGCCACCACCTGCGAGCTCTGCCCTCTAATTCAAATGTTGTGAAATCCACCCCATGGGACTCCAAAATCCTCATGTTGTGCGGTATGTCCCTGCACCTGCAATAAAATCCTAGGCATCCTCTCCCCGCTCACCCCCGAAGACTGGAGAGAGAAGTCGGGTCCATCTATCCAACATCTTATGTTGGTCACCCTCTGCAACAGGCCTGGGCTCTAAGGCTGCTACTACGAGCTGAACCCCTCCCACGGGCAGTGTGCCCGGGGTATGACGTGCTGCTGCTGCCTGACCTATGGCCTGAGCGGTAGGAGTCTGGACTCCCCCTCCCGCCTGAGAAGTAGCAGGGTCGGCTGGAAATAAACCAGCCTGAGACATAGTGTCCATAAATCTCAGCATACGGCCCATGACCTCCTGGAAGCCTGGCCCCGTCATGAAATCCACTGGAGCAGGTGCTACTGGAGGCACCTCATCCTGCCCCTCCATAATAGGGTCCTCTAGTGGTGCCACTGGTGTAGCTCTGGGGCGCCCTCGTCCTCTGCCTCGAGCAGGTGCTCTACCCGTGCCTCTACCCCGACCTTGGGCAGCCGGGGCAGCGGCCTCTCCCGGACCAGGAACATTGGATGCACGCGTCCTCACCATCTGTGAGAGAAATAGAAGAATAAGTTTGAGTACATCATATATTGCACGACAGTATATGAATAAAGGGAAGTTTCCTAACACCCCATAGCCTAATGAAGATAAGTACAGACGTCTCCGTACCGATCCGCAAGACTCTACAGGGCCTGCCCGTGACTAGTGAGACTTTTGTGAACCTAGGGCTCTGATACCACGTTGTCACGACCCAAATCTCGATTCAGGTCGCGATGGCGCCCCACGGCGAGGTCAGGCCAGCCAATATAGAACCACTAAGTGTTACCATTCCCCGTTACCAAAATTTCCTCTTTTAACCAATTTTAAACAGATATAAACATGATAATGGCGGTGATGTGAAATAAAACTACAAGAGCGGAAAAATCAACCAATAGGCATGTCGNAGAATATACAATGACTACAATATATACAAAGTCTCCGTCTGAGTGAAATGGACAGAGAAATATAACAAAAGAACTCCAGGGTGCTGCTAGGAAGTCGCCGGGAAAGCAGCTCACCGTGAAGTATGACCACGCTATCAATATCTAGCACCGGCCTGATAGTCAGACGTGCCAGCCTCCGGACCTGTACAGTCAAGTACAGAAAAGAAAAGAAAGTGCAACATGAGTACATATTAAATAAATATGTACCCAGTGAGTATCCTGCCTAAACTCGAAGAAGTAGTGACGAGAGGTCGACTCGATACTCACTAAGGTCCAGCAGTGATAACAGATGATAGAATATGATGAAATACAGTAGGCATGTCAGATATATAAGCAACAAGTATATATATCAAAAGTAGAAAAAGATTCAAACAATTTTTGAACTAAACAATAAAGCATTTTCAAGGTAAGACCACCGAAAGAAACAAAAATCACAAATTCTTAGATCCGCTGTGGCGTACGGCCCGCTCCCATAAGGTACCTTCTACACTCGCCATGGCGAACAGCCCGATCCCATATTCATTTCAATTTCTTTTCAACACTGACGTGGCGTTCGGCCCGAACCCATATTCATTTCAATTTCTTTTCAACACTGCCGTGGCGTACGGTCCGATCCCATATTCATTTCAACTTCTTTTCAACAGTGTCGTGGCGTACGGCCCGATCCCATATTAATTTCAATTTCTTTTCAACACTGCCGTGGCGTACGGCCCGATCCCATATTCATTTTAATTTCTTTTCAACACTGTCGTGGCGTACGGCCCGATCCCATATTCATTTCACAATTTCTACTTACCATAAGGCCTCAGAAGAATAACACGATGCTAAAACATAGTTTCTTGGTACATATGGCGTCACAAATAATCATATGAAGCATTTCATGGAAAACATATAAGGCATTACGAGAAAAACATATTTAAGGCATTACAAGAAAAGCGTACAAGGCATTACGAGAAATCATGTAAGGCATTACGAGAAACATACACGGCATGGATTGGGCCTAACTACCCGGACATAACGATAATAGCCGCTACGTAGGGACTCTCGTCACTTGGCCCGTACGTAGCCCCCAAACAATTTACACATAGCATATATATCACCTATGGGGACAATTCCCTCTTACAATGTTAGAAAAGATACTCACCTCATGTCGAATCTCCCCCTCGGACCACAATTGCTCCCGAAACTCCGAACACTATACCCGAGGACTCGAAACTAGTCAAAAGGTGTGAAATTAGATCAATGCATGCACAATGTGAGAAATTATCCTAGTTATTCAATAAAATCGCCATTCTTGACGAATTCCCAATTTCCAACCCCGGTTTCTCATGATCGAATTCCGAAAATTCTCGAAGGGATCACTCACCCAAAGCCTAAGGATCACCAAGGTGTGATTTCTACTTGAATTCATGGCCTAAAATGGAAAGTTACAAAATCCTCAAGAACCCTAAAATTTCTACCTAATTCTATGATTATTAGATGATTTGGTAGTGAATTTAACTAGGAGTTAATGTTAAAGATAGAGGATTATGGGGTAAAACTTACCTCTTATAGTGGGTAGTCGTGTGAGGTGCTTCCCAAACTTGGATGCTCTCAAATGGAGGTTGATGGTGAGTAAAATGAAGAAAAACCCGTAATTTGGACATTTAAAAGGGGCTGGCAATAGTGATTTCCGCACTTGCGCCTTTGGAACCGCAGGTGCGGTCCCGCACCTGCGAGAAAATCACCATCCCAGCGGAAAAGGGCATGGGACGCTGGCATCGCACCTGTGGAGAAGCAGTCTGCACCAGCGGTCCCGCTCTTGCGGCCTGGAGCTCGCACCTGCGGACTTTGGGCAAGGGGGCTGAGGTCGCTCCTGCGGAGGGGTTTCTGTACCAGCGGACCCGCGACTACGGAATTTGTTTCGCAGAAGCGGAGGCTCCGCACCTGCGAGGCTGTGATCACAGGAGCGGTCCCGCACCTGCGGCTGGGCAACCGCACCTACAGTCACACCAGCAACAGCTGCACCACTAGTTGTTTTAGCTGGTTTTTGGCCTCGAGTGGTGTCCGGGAGGCACCTGGGCCCACCTGAGCCCCCGTCCAAATATACCAGCAAGTCTGTATTCATGATACGGACTCACTCGAACTTCCGGAACATGGAAAACAACAACGAAACTCAAAATTCCACCCCAAAACCGAATTGAATCAAAACTAAGAACTTGAAATTCTAGAATTCACTTCAATGCGCCGAACCGGCCTAAACTACTCGGAATGACTTCAAATTTTGCAGACAAGTTATAAATGACATGACGGAACTATTCCCGGTCTCGGAATTTCATTCGGACCTTGGGAACATAAAATCACATTCCAAACCAATTTTCAAATTCTATGAGATTTCTCAAAACTTCATTAACTCTAATTTCCTCATTTTGATCCAAAACCAATCAAATCAAGTCCGTTTCTTACCAAATTTCACAAATAACTTAAATTACACATATTGAACCTCTTCCTAGCGCCGAAATTATAATACGGGCCCGGCAGCATAGGTTTCACATCAAGGTTCATTTTCATAAGCCTTTAATATTTTTATAAAATAATTTTCCTTGAAAATTCATTTCTCGGACTTGGGTCCTCGGAATTCGATTTCGGGCATACGCCCAAGTCCCATATTTTTCTAGGGACCTTCCGGGACCGTCGAATCATGGATCCGGGTCCGTTTACCAAAACGTTGACCAAAGTCAACTTTATTCAATTAATTTATCAAAATTTTAACTCTCAATCAAGTTTTCACATAAAGGCTTCCCGACTACGCGCCCGGGCTACGCACACACATCGAGGTAAGATTAATGGAGACTTTCAGGGCCTCGGAACATAGTCAAAATTAGATGTACCTAAGTTGACCCCTTTTTGGGTCATCACAGTTCCTTTAGAGTAATTGACTCAATTTTAGTGAAAGATTACTCTAACCCATTTCCCTCTACTATATTTTGACTAGTTGGTAACATGCATGCAAGGTTCGTACCCCCATCTTCATGAACTCACCTAACCATGTCTCATTTTAACAAAAATTTTGAAATTAAGGTTGTTGGGGTAGAAGCTTACCTCTTGTAGTGAAGAAATTGTGTCCTACTCGATCAATTCAGGCATGAGTAGTGATGGAGGATAAAATGCGATGAAGTCGGGACTTCTCTCACTAGAACCCACACTCTCCTCTCTCTATTTTATCATAAAATAGTTAAAATTATGAGGTATGGGTGTTATATTAGGCTGGGTGTCGGGCTTTAAATTTTAGAAATTAGGAGCCCCGATGCAGGTTTGCGATCTAGAATGCGGTAGCATTCCGGTTATGCGGTCAGCAAACCTGCCGCATTATTGGCCTTCAGCTAGGCCAAAAAGAAAAGGGAACTGCCCAGGTATGCGGCAACTATGCGGTCCGCATACCTGCTATGCGATCGCATAGTGCGCCGCATAACTCCCTCCGCAAAAAATCAGGTGCAAATATGCGCCCCGCATACATGAAATGCGATCGCATTTTGGGCCGCATAGCTGCCCTCAAAATGGGTAGCAAACTGTCCAACTATGCGACCATTATGCGGTCCGCATACTTGACATGCGATCGCATAGTGGGCCGTAGATCCGCACAAACTTACAAAATTCTATCCTCTAAGTCCGGGGGTACTTTTCACTCCAAAAAGGTCTGATTTAGGAATTTCTATAGTTATATCAACCTGGGGGTCTATACGGGCATCATTTTTAGTTAAGAATTCTACGGGTCTTTACATCTTGCCAAATCCATTCAATTCAGATGTAGTTAAACGCTACTATGTGTAATCCTTTATGCTTCTACCATTGATGTAAATTGAACTACGCCTGGCCTGATTCTCGTTTAAGAGGGGATACATAGGCAGCCCTATGGGTTCGGTCACAATTCAATAAAAATTTCATTTCCCCCACAATTAGAAACTGGGGCGGAATTTTGAGGAGGACCCTAAAAAATCCGAAGCAAGTTCAGCCGATCGCCGCATCTACAACAGTCAGAAGCGTCAACCGGTCAAACTGGGCAGAATTTTTAGGAGGACCCTCTAAATTTCGTAGCACGAGAGGTTGCAATGTCTTGAACCGTTTCAGTGTCGTCGGTTCATCTAAATTTCTTAAAATATATTTTGTGCTATGTCTTTACAAAATCATGCATATTTTTTTAAAAATAACCGCTTTGTTTAGCAAACGCTACCCCGAGGATATGAACAAGATCATTAGACCGAGCGCGCAAGTCAAGCAAAGCCAGCGGGGATACAAACCAAACTTCCCCATTTAAAGAACTCACGATTTTTCTTTGGATAGAGGCACAAAAGATTGCAAAAGTCCAAAATTTACTTTCCGCCCAAGGGACAAACATTGCTCAAAGATACGATTCTCAAAGTCGTCGCACCTGTCGACATTCGCTTTCATCACAAACAAAATAATGCTCCATAGTCACAAAGCTCACAACGATCACAATACCGCAATATGCTACCAACTAAGAAACTATATTGTCATTTATTTAATCTTGCATAAGGCTACCTTTCTGCCTTCCCTTTGCATGAGACTTAGCTCTGTCTCCACCTGCATGAGGTCAATATCTGCCTCCATCTGCATAAGGCTACCTTTCTGCCTTCCCCTGCATAAGGCTACCTTTCTGCCTTCCGTTTGCATGAGACTAAGTTGTGTCTCCATCTGCATGAGGTTAATCTCTACCTCCATCTGCATAAGGTTACCTTTATGCCTTCCCCTGCATAAGGCTACATTTCTGCCTTCCGTTTGCATGAGACTAAGCTCTGTCTCCATCTGCATAAGGCTAACTTTCTGCCGCCATCTGCATAAGGCTACCTTTCTGCCTTCCACTTGCATAAGGCTGCCTGTTTGCCTCCCACTTGCATAAGGGTAACTTTATGGCTTCCTCTGCATAAGGCTAAATTTCTGCCTTCCTACCTGCATGAGGCCAAGCTCTGCCTCCAATTTACTTTTTCTTCGAGACTAAGCGTTGTATCTCATGCACTATTTACTTCGCTTTTCTTTCAGGCTAAGCTCTGCCTCTCAATTCGCAAGACCAAGCTCTGTCTTGTCAGCATCATATTACTGCATTTCATGGGCTGAAATATCGCGAACTTATCCAAAGATGTCATCGTTCGGAGGCACCATCTTCATGGCCCGAGAACATCATGTCATGGCCTGAGGATTTCTCTCAATCCTGCATATCATTATTCAAAGGCGTCATTGTTCAGAGGCACCATCTTCATGGCCCGAGAACATCATATCATGGCCTGCGAATCCTTCATCAAGGAATTCATGGCCCAGGACATCATGGTCCGAGGACATCATCCTTAAACGTCCAAAGACAACATTCACAATCCAACGGGAACTCTCATCATGTTTAAATTAACTCACAGTATACGCTCGTATTTTTAAAAACCATGCTTTCATAGAAGTTGGTATTTTTCTATAATTCTCCTGTATTTTATTAATTGTTTTTAATTTATCGGGAATTTTATTTCAAATAAGTAATTACAAAATTTCTTTACAAATGATTTTAAAAGAATTTACATATTTTATTTATTATTTAGAGTCCTACTAAGACAAAATTATTTTACAATTAGCCAAATTTGCACCTTTTGGCAATAATTGCAGTAACTTTGCAATTATAGCCCAATCATGTGATTTTGCACTATTTTTTACCCGAAAATTAATCATCTGTATTTTAAATACTGAGTAATCATTTTAGTTTATTTTTATAAACATGAATTTCATTTTTTTATAATTATCAGTTATTTTTATAAATTATTTTTAGTTAATTTAGTTAGGTATTTAACAACTAGCCCCTTTTATTTCAATTATAGCCTAAAATTAGCCTAACGCCTAACACAATTACACAACACAACAGACCCCCAAGCCCAATTCCTAAACTACCAGGCCCAATCCAGAATTAATCTCGACCGTTGATCAAAATTGATCAACGGTCTAGATCCCCTATTTCCTAAAATAAACCTATAGACTGCCCTTTCCCCCCTTCTCATTTCCCCCTCACCTTCTTCCGTCTCAACTCTCTCATCTCTCTCATCTCTTCGACTCCCTCTACTAAACCTAGCCCTTTCTCCGGCAGTCACCTTGCCGGAAAGCATGGTGGTTTCACTACCCACAGCCTCATGGCTCCCTCCTTAACGTGTGTCACTGCTCTTAAAGCCCTCAAGTGAACCAGAGGCGGTTCACTCACCTCCTATGATCTCATGCCATTTTTTCATCCATCCATGACCTTCCGAGTAAGATCTTACCACTTTTCGGCTAACACTGGTGATTTGAGTTACTTCTCTATTTGAAACCCGAACTTCTAAAACTCTCGATTCTTCTATATCTATAACAGATCTATACATATTATGAGTTATTTTAATGTTTTATTCAAAGATTTTTCACTTTTCCTAAAACGATTCTTCGTCTACCAAACTAGGGTTCCTGAAACTCCTTTTAAAATAGCTCTCATTTCTGATTTCTAGCATTATCATATGATTCATCATGTTTATTGTTATTTAAACCTTTTCCCTTTTGGTCTGATTTATTTTTGCTAAAAATACCTAGGTTTTCAGTTTCAATCCTACATTCTAATGTATGATACATTTGATTAATCTATGCATGCGTTTGATTCTCATGAGCTTCTCAAGTCTCTACGATTTTACCCTATTGTTTTGCTTATTAGACCTGCTGATTTTTGTTTTTCCGCTCATACTATGCTTGTTTTGTTATCTCCTCAAATTGCTATTATTATTTCTACGAGATTATTGCTACTATGATAGTTAGCATCCTTGTTCTGTCGACTATACCATGGATATTCTGTTACGTCCTTTAATTATTTTCTATGTCCTATGTGATTAGGGTTTCTAGTTTTGCCTAATAAGTGTTCATTCCGCCTAAGTTTGGGTGATTAGTACTATTCTCTAACTGATACTGAGTATTTCCTTAATTTTGTGATGTTTTACCTAATTGATGTTGATTCCCTGTGATTTGAATCTCACTCGAGGTTTTTCTTACTGGTTTCCAGAATTAAATTATTCCCTGCCTTACTCTTATGAATACTTTTGCTGTCAAGTTGATTCCTACACCTTTCCTTAATTGGAATATTCTTAACTTAGACTCTATTACATGCCTTATACTTTTACTATGCTGAAATTTATTTTCTTATGTGACTCATATGGTGTCTTTCCTTATTTATCACATGTCTATTACTTATTCTATGCTAAAATTACCTTATTAATAACATGTTTATTACCATTTAAAATCTAACCCCTTAATTAGGGGAAGCACTAAAACGGATTTTGTGTTGATTCATTCTGATTCATTATTTTACTGCTTGACTATGGACTTTACCTTATTTCTGCCTATTTTCAAAACTATATATACTCTATTCTCTCATTAACACAACACAAACATACATTGTTCAAACTCTCTCTCTTACACACATACTCTCTTTTGCTCATCTTCTGATTACTTGCTATCATCAGTCGGCTGCAAGACAAGACTGATCATTCTACTCTCTTATTCTTCATCATGTGTCTGTCATCTTCTATCTGGTATGTCCTAATTACAATTTAAGTTCAGAAAACAATATGTTTCTCGTAGTGCTTCAATTCATCATGTTTTTGATATGCTTCTACTTATGGTTTTGCTGTGATTTTTGTATTTAACTTGCTTGTACTGATTCCATCTTACATGTTATGTATCCCCCTCAGCAGGTTTACCCACTTTCTTTGGCATATTTCTGTCACGCCCCACAATCTATTAAGGTCGTGATGGTGCCGGACACCACTGTCAGGCAACCCAATCATCTAATACTTGAAATAAATTCTTGTTTTAACGTTTTCAAAATCATTGCCTTCCACTTTAACACGTAACAATTAAATAAAACCCATTAGGTGAAAATTAACAGTCCAATATTTCCATTTTAATAAGATACATCCCAAACATATCCCAGAACCCGGTGACACAAGTGCATGAGCGAACTTCTATGAATTTGTAAAAATGCTACAAAGCTTGTCCGAAATACAAGTTAGAAAATGACTTTAGAATTAAAAAAATACAATACATAGAGGAAGACTCTACCGGCTGCGGATCGCCTCCGGATGATGCAGCTCGCCTAAGTCTCCAGACCAGCCTCATCGCTATGAAATTACCTGCGCAACAAAATGCATAGCAAGTGTAGTATGAGTACGAAAACAACGTGTACTCAGTAAGTATCCCGCCTAACCTCAGAGAGGTAGTGACGAGAGGTCGAATTAGACACTTGCTATAAGTCGGTTAAATATAATCAAGTGAGGTGCTAAGCAAGAGTATCATAGATAATTAAATAACAATCAGGGATAAGAAATATCAACTTAATTCACATCTTACACATCAATTCTTCTTCATTTTTAACTGGCAATTAATAACTCCTTAAGCCAATAAACATGTATGAATCACAGGAAATACGCAACATTATCATGCGCAAATAAAATGCCGAGGGTCGAACGATGCGGACCAACAAAAATAAATTGTGCACTGCCGAGGGTCGAACGACTCGAACCATAGATGCATCTATTTTCCCCGCTCGCGAATCATGCGACGCGGTCAACATAAAAATAATAAGGCTATCCTTCTCACGAATCATACTTGCGACTCAGGTGCTCATATGTACACGTATTCACATAATAAATCTGCATTTTTATCAGGAAAACAACTTCTCAAGAAAATGATAAAATTCTCTTTAGGTGAACATGGAGATAGTATTTGAATGATTTTTGGATATTCATTTGCCAGGTTTGACGAGGTTTTCAAATATTAAAAATCTTTCTGAAACACAATTACGCAAGGAAGAATAAATTCTCTTTCCAAATGATGAAGAAAAATGAACTCTAACCTACTTAGGTATTCAATTACTATTTTGATCATATTAACGGTCTAATATTACTGCATGATCACAAGTACAACAAGTAAGGCATGCTAGTGGGTCCTAGACTACCAGGACATAAGCATATTAGTAGCTATGCACAGACTCCAGTCACCTTGTGCGTACGTAGCCCCCGCAGATAGTAGCACGTATTTAATTAGTTCACCTATGGGGACAATTCCCACGCACAAAGTTAGAAAGGAGACTTACCTTGCTCCAAAATTCTATAACCGGCTACCAAGTCCTTCTGATGACTCCAATTGATGCACAACGCCCCCAAACTATCCAAATAATGGTAAACCAATGAGAATATACCCTAATATTCGTTAACAATTCCGAATATAAACTTCCATCACACTCAAGGAATTGACCAAAATGCCCTCGGGCCCACATGCCCTGATTCCGAAATTTCTCGCAAATAAACTCTACCCATAGCTTTATTAGTTCAAATATACAATTTACTCAATTGTTCATGCTCGATTCGTGGTAAAAATCCAAACTACCAAATTCTAGGTTTTCTTCAAAATTCCCAATTTTTTTCCACAATTTTTCATGTTCAAATTCATGCATACACCTTGTATTTAACATGGAAATAAGTAGAAAACAACTTACCTTGTGATCCTTAACGAAATTCCCTCCTTGAAGCTCCTCAAAATTTCCCATACCAAATGAAAATAGAAGAAGAAATGTCCAAATTCCCTTATAAAAACAATCTGCCCAGGCCTCGTTCCGCACCTGCGGTCCCCTTAACGCACCTGCGCTTCCGCAGGTGCGCCCAAACACCTGCACCTGCGGCTTCCTCAGCTCCAGCCAAAACTCACACCTGCGGCATTCAAAGCCGCACCTGCGGCCAAAGCCTCACAGGTGCGGTCACACCAGATGACAACCACCTCAACACTTCTTCAAACTCCAAACTTGATCCGTTAACCACCCGGAATCCACCCCAGGCCCCCGAGACCCCGTTCAATTTCACCAACTTGTTCCAAAACATAATGCGGACTTGCTCGAGGCCTCAAATCACATCAAATAACATCGAAACAACAAATTTTACTAAAATTCAAAGTTTATGAACTTAGAAATTTCAAACTTCGACATCTGACGCCGAAACCTGTCAAATCACATCCGATTGACCCCAAATTTTGCACACAAGTCATATTCGATATAACGGACCTGCTCCAACTTCCAAAATCGCATTTCGACCCTGATATCAAGATTTCCACTTCCGGTTGGATTTCTCAAAAACCTTCAAATTTCTATCTTTAGCCAAATGACTTAAAAATAACCTATGGACATCCGAATTCACTTCCGATCGCGCTCCCAACTCCAGAATCACCATACGAAGCTATTTCCAGCCTCGGAATCCCAAACAGATATCAATATCACTGAAATGCGCTTCAAGCCAATCTTAAGAAATTCCTTCAAAAATATTGACTTCCACAATATACGCCGAAATGCTCCACGGTTATCAAAAACCCGATCCGGACATACGCCCAAGTCCGAAATCATCATACGAACCTGCTGGAACCTTTTGATCCTTATTCCGAGGTCGTTAACTTCAAATTCCAATCTTAGTCAACTCTTCCCACTTAAGGCTTCCGAAATGAGAATTTTCCTTTCAATTTGCCTCCGAACCTTCCGAATTTCCATTCCGACCATACACACAAGCCATAATACCTGAAATGAAGTTGCTCATGACTTCAGACCGCTAAACGACGCGCTAGAGCTAAAAACGACCGGTCGAGTCGTTACATTCTCCCCCACTTAAACTGACATTAGTCCTCCAACGTGCTAGGAACTGCTCTGGTGTTATCTGAAATCACTGTTTAACACCTCGTGCACCTGCCCGTGCTACCACAACCTAGTTGAGCACATTAGCTTGATCAAATCTGATGATACCCTCTCTTATCCATGAAATAAGCTTAGAACCCAGTTCCGACAATTTGAAAGTTCTCTACCAGGCCTGTTTCTAATATATGAACACCGTATCAACTACCACACGATATACCAGAACATGACTGCATACTGTTGTTGAATTAGCACCATGCACCGCATAATTCATCATCTAGCCACCATGACATTCCTTGAACCTTAACAGCCCAAATCCTACGAATCTGATGCTCCCAATGCACCTTATAATATATATATAATACATCCTGCTATAATGCTGACGATACCACCACAATGGAGGAGATGTGTGGAAATTCTTAACCAGCTGCAGAGTTAACCAAACATTGAATATTTTCTCTTGACTTAGATCATCATCTCATTACGAACCAAATAATGGTAACTGTCCCTTTTAATGCATTTCACAAAATCTTATCGCACCGATCCCTGATCCATAAATCTCGTCCCACCCAGTATGAACTTCTCAGACAACCAATTACCCCATACATGACAAATAGTCTCACATGATGCCACAATGCGCCAATAGGCCACAATTCGAACATGACACATAATGAAATAACTAAGGAAGGGACTACTTGACTCACGCTACAAAAATGAACTTTCCTCAAAGTATGGGAGGAAAACACAAGAGGGATAATTATAAGAATCGTACTTAACATCACACTGTTGCAGCGCGCAACCCGATCCTAATAACATACCCGTGGCCGCGTGCCACCCGGTCCCATCATAAAATTTACATAAGGAAATATACGCTGAGCTGAATTGCTCACTATTACAAATTATTGAATACCGGTCACAAGCACGCTATGTGCAGAACACTATTCTGGGGAGACTAATAGAGCCATGTGCTATAAATCTGAAGCACAACTGAGGTGCGATATATAATCTGAATCTCAAGAGCCATCCTGCTCACATAACCTTATCACTACGCGGAATCTCAACACATAAAGAATTATCAAGTCGTTTCACAACTCACACGGAACAATCATAATAACACATGAATTTGACGAAGACGGAACAACATCTGATATTCCAACACCCCTTCTCTGCGGAGCGCTATACTGAAATGAACACATCTGACTCACATGAAGCCCACAATCTTGTTTAAATCCATTCACACACTTCAAGCCGATTCTACTCACACTGCACTAGGCTGATAGCCTTACCCGTGTCCATAATAACCCACTTCTTCTCATAATACGCAAGAACAACCATCATAGCCAGGACAACCACCCCGAAATTCTGCAATAAAGTTGTATTGAACACCTTACATGCATAAATTTTCAAACAAGCAATATTATATTTCTCCATACTTAGTCTGAATCATCGATCCATTAAGTTACTACATGTCACACTTATACAATCTACCCGTGGTCGCGCTCCCACGACCTTCTACGAGGTAACAACTCTGCACCTCCATACCATCGACCACACTAATGCTGCAAAAAAATCAAGAACCCATGACCAGGGTACAAAGCCTCTTCCCCCGAATATCGATCCCAGGTGACACTGAAGACAACACTTGTTTCCTCTAAACTTTCAAATCACTTTTTCTTGCCCATCTGAGCTCATGACATCCTTGTTAACACCGAACCGCAGTCTCGATTCTTAATCCCAGTTACATACTTCTTACTGCACCTATCATGCCAATATGGAATAGCATAGGAATTCCATCATAACTCCTGAACCAATAATAGGGGAACACTTCATAATATAGAAACCTTTTGCTTATCTCAATTCAAGAGAACAATTACAATACTCAAGTGAATTCTCACAATCACCCAACATGTAAATCCTTGAGTAGTAGCCTATACCACCATAGTCCTTCAGGAATCTGCCTACACCAGATAGGCCATGATACTTGACTGCTTCCAAAGAAAATCTATTACGGCGTCTGACAAGCCTCCACACACCAGCACAAACCATCTTCATAATTTAATCACACTGACGAAACTAACCTTTGTCGTACTTGTGCCATTTCAACCATGGCTAACCAATCTATCTTCGTTTTAATCATCCTTAATTGCCTCAGAAATAATAGTAACCACATTCAACTCATAGCAAACTCAATCCTCACTCATCCCGAGTGGCCGTGATTCACGAGACCAGGTTGTCCCAACCCCACAAGCCGGCTCGTACTCTCCTGATAATCTTTCTACACCCCGGAGTTACTCCTCTCACCTACCCAATACTATCTTGCACGCTGAAACATATCATATAACACTCCAACCATTTTCCTTTTCTCAAAAATTATGCTGCAAAAGCTCGATTCTTAATCATACTGCTACCTTTAACCCTTAAATACCGCATTCTTAACTTTTGGATTCACTAGGACCGCTTTCAAGAGTCACCCACTCTGACTGGCCCCGAATACAATCAACTCCACGTCTCTTCTAGAACATGAAACACCCATTTCAATGAAGCACGTGACCGATTCACTATCCTTACAACTCGCCTATGCCTTAAGCATACATACTAAATCTTTCGAAGCCTAACCCTGGTCCAACAGGGCCAACATTTGCACACATTCATCGTATCCCACGCACAATCACCCTCTTACTCCTTTCCCTTAGCTGTAACAACTTGTTAATACGCTGACAATCTGCAACCCCATGAGAACACAATCCTACAACCCAACTGCAGGTGGTGGGACTCCCCCACTTAGCCCGAAGCTGCATCCTTGCACCACTCTAGACCTTGCTGAGATCCGTTCTCCTTTGTTAACATAATCTTGCTCAACCAATCTGTCCGTTTCTTCCGAATTCTCCTGTTAGCATTCCCTAAATACTCAAATTCTCTAGCACCATTCACATATTCTTCCTCTTACCGAATAGTCACTAGGATTCCTCGCAGAAACTTGCCAACCACACAACTGCTGACCTACTCACGGAAGCTAACCCACGTATGGAAATCACCAACTGACACCTTCCAACGACGCTGAAATGCACACTCCCTGCAAAATCAATACCCTATCCTAAGCCTGCTCTCATTCCCCAACTTTACCAGTCCGTACACTCCTCTTGGACATCTACTAAATGCGCTACAACATCTTCAAATTCACCGCCACACGCATCCTTCTTTACCCCTAACAACTCCTCCCTGTTGTATCCAACCTTCTGCTGAATAACCAACATTTCGGTTTAAGCTCGTGAACCTAATCACCGTCCACTGAAATTCTCAAATCACTCCAAACTTTCCTCGAGATAGGCAGCTGTCTTACCCCTGAACTCATATGCTACGTTGCCACTCTCCCATTTTAGTTAAACTCATTCCTTTAAGCAACCACCCGACTTCCGTCTCCCATGCCTAGCATTTTTTAGATTTAGCCGCCACCTGACACTTCTCACATGCCTTTCTTCAATGCACGCTTCTCAATTGTGGCCTCAATTCAATATCATTCTTTGCTACACCTAAACCAGTAGATCACCATAACTTCGACTCCCCGAAGATTATCTTTCTCGAGCTGCCTTCATTAGAAATGACTATTCAATTCTGAACCACCACACACCACGATCTCTGACAACCGCTTCTTCAATACTACTTCACAACACTCTGACCCAATTCAACCGAAGAACTATAACACCGACAAACTTAACACATTTTATTCGGTCAAAGACGACAATATCACATCACAGGTGAATGCTCCACCTTGCTGGATAACACCAAATCTCATTACTTTATCCCCCCAGGCTTGAGCATCCATAGTCCAACTGCCTTTCTTCCGCCTGAACTAAAATACTAAAATTTTGAAATTACGTTCTGAGAAGACCTCCCTCCAAGTCATTCATTACCCCGACATCTGGGCAAGCATTCTACCATCATATCAACACTGCCCGATAACCAATTGTAAGCATCATGACAATCTGAGCATATCCCCCAAGCTCTCAAGAACACAGCTACTGAGCTGGAACAACATAATATCCTTCTACAGGGTGACAACAATAGCCCAATCAACTATGTACGGAAGACATCACGCACTCTATCCGTAAGACCATTTCAATTACTCAAATTCCTGATTCATAGCAAGCTCTTCGCGACGCGTAAGATTGAGTAGGAAGAAGCATGGGCATAAGCCTTAAAGGAATCAAATCGCACGATGAGGAATCAAGAAGGGAAGTACTCCTAACAACCCTGTAGCCTCTCAAAGATAAACACACCTCTCCGTACCGATCCGCAAGACTCTATTAGACTTGATCATGACTCGTGAAACCTAAGGGAACCTAGAGCTCTGATACCAAGTTGTCACGCCCCAAAATCTATTAAGGTCGTGATGGTGCCGGACACCACTGTCAGGCAAGCCAATCATCTAATAGTTGAGTTAAATTCTTGTTTTAACGTTTTCGAAATCATTGCCTTCCACTTTAACACGTAACAATTAAATAAAACCCATTAGGTGAAAATTAACAGTCCAATATTTCCATTTTAACAAGATACATCCCAAACATATCCCAGAACCCGGTGACACAAGTACATGAGCGAACTTCTATGAATTTGTACAAATGCTACAAAGCTTGTCCGAAATACAAGTTAGAAAAGGACTTTAGAATAAAACAAATACAATACATAGAGGAAGACTCTACCGGCTGCGGATCGCCTCCGGATGATGCAACTCGCCTAAGTCTCCAGACCAGCCTCATCGCTATGAAAGTACCTGCGCAACAAAATGCATAGCAAATGTAGTATGAGTACGAAAACAACGTGTACTCAGTAAGTATCCCGCCTAACCTCAGAGAGGTAGTGACGAGAGGTCGAATTAGACACTTGCTATAAGTCGGTTAAATATAATCAAGTGAGGTGCTAAGCATAAGTATCATAGACAATTAAATAACAATCAGGGATAAGAAATATCAACTTAATTCATATTTTACACATCCATTCTTCTTCATTTTTAACTGGAAATTCAAAACTCCTTAAGCAAATAAACATGTATGAATCACAGGAAATACGCAACATTTATCATGCGCAAACAAAATGCCGAGGGTTGAACGACGCTGACCAACAAAAATAAAGTGTGCACTGCCGAGGGTCGAACGGCTTGAACCATAGATGCATCTATTTTCCCCGCTCATGAATCGATCATGTGACGCGGTCAACATAAAAATAATAAGGCTATCCTTCTCGCGAATCATACCTGCGACTCAGGTGCTCATATGAACACGTATTCACATAATAAATCCGCATTTTTATTAGGAAAACAACTTCTCAAGAAAATGATAAAATTCTCTTTAGGTGAACATGAAGATAGTATTTAAATCATTTATGGAAATTCATTTGCCAGGTTTGACGAGGTTTTCAAATATTACAAATCTGTCCGGAACAAAATTACGCAAGGAAGAAAAAATTCTCTTTCCAAATGATTAAGAAAAATGAACTCTAACCTTCTTAGGTTTCCAATTACTACTTTGATCATATTAACGGTCTAATATTACTTGCAAGATCACAAGTACAACAAGTAAGGCATGCTAGTGGGTTCTAAACTACCCGGACATAAGCATATTAGTAGTTATGCACGGACTCCCATCACCTCGTGGGTACGTAGCCCCCGCAGATAGTAGCACGTATTTAATTAGTTCACCTATGGGGACAATTCCCCCTCACAAAGTTAGAAAGGAGACTTACCTCGCTACAAAATTCCATAACCGGCTACCAAGTCCTTCGGATGACTCCAGTTGATGCACAACGCCCCCAAACTATCCAAATAATAGTAAACCAATGAGAATATACCCTAATATTTGTTAAAACTTTAGATTATAAGCTTCCATCCCAGCTCAAGGAATTGACCAAAATGCCCTCGGGCCCACGTGCCCGGATTCCGAAATTTCTCGCAGATAAACTCTACCCACAGCTTTATTAGTTCAAATATACAACCCACAGCTTTATTAGTTCAAATATACAATCTACTCAATTATTCATGCTCGATTCGTGGTAAAAATCCAAACTACCAGATTCTAGGTTTTCTTCAAAATTCCCAATTTTTCATGTTCAAATCCATGCATAAACCTTGTATTTAAATTGGAAATAAGTAAAAACAACTTACCTTGTGATCCTTGTCGAAATTCCCTCCTTGAAGCTCCTCAAAATCGCCCATACCAAATGAAAATAGAAAAAGAAATGTCCAAATTCCTATTTCAAAACAATCTGCCCAAGCCTCATTTCCGCACCTCCGATCCCCTTATCGCACCTGCTCTTCCGCAGGTGCGCCCAAACACCCGCACTTGCGGCTTCCTTAGCTCCAGCAAAAACTCACACCTGCGGCATCCAAAGCCGCACCTGAGGCTCCGCGCATTCGGCCAAAGCCTCGCAGGTGCGGTCACACAAGATGACAGCAACCTCAGCACTTCTTCAAACTCCAAACTTGATCTGTTAACCACCTGGAATCCACCCGAGGCCCCCGGGACCCCATCCAATTTAACCAACCTATTCCAAAACATAATGCGGACTTGCTCGAGGCCTCAAATAACATCAAATAACATCGAAACAACGAATCGCACTAAAATTCAAACTTTATGAGCTTAGAAATTTCCAATTTCTACATCCGACGTCGAAACCTGTCAAATCATATCCGATTGACCCTAAATTTTGCACACAAGTCCTATTCGACATTACGGACCTGCTCCAACTTCCGGAATCACATTCTCACCCCGATATCAAGATTTCCACTTCCGGTCGGATTTCTCAAAAACCTTCAAATTTCTATCTTTAGCCAAATGACTTCAAAATAACCTACGGACATCCGAATTCACTTCCGATCATACTCCACTTCCAAAATCACCATACGAAGCTATTCCCAGCCTCTAAATCCCAAACGAACATCTATATCACTGAAATGCGCTTCAAGCCAAACTTAGGAAATTCCTTCAAAAATGTTGACTTCCACAATATACGCTGAAATGCTCCCGGGTTATCCAAAACATGATCCGGACATATGCCCAAGTCTGAAATCATCATACGAATCTGCTGGAACCTTCGGATCCTGATTATGAGGTCGTTTACTTTAAATTCCAATCTTAGTCAATTTTTCCCACTTAAGGCTTCCGAAATGAGAATTTTCCTTTCAATTTGCCTCCAAACCTCCCGAATTTCAATTTCGACCATACGCATAAGCCATAATACCTGAAATGAAGTTGCTCATGACTTCAAACCGCTGAACGACATGCTAGATCTAAAAATGACCGGTCGGGTCGTTATAATTTCAATATGATTCTGCGACCTTTATGCTTTCTTTAGACTCATGGCATACAACAATTTGTGTTATATGATGTTTAGTTTCCCTGTAGTCCTGAAATGCATGATGTACCTTACCCCTTTTAGGAATTCCTTGATTTTGAACTTATGTGTCACTTTGCTTACTGTGTACTTCCTCTTATATGCTTCATACTTGTCCCCAATCCCTCGTTTCCCTACTTGTGATTGTTAAACTTGTTCTGGTCCTTGTTTCTTATTCTATGTGTGTTGTTTTTATCCCGAGACTCTGATTGTCTTACCCTCTCTCCTTTCAAATTGTTTTCACTAAAGTAAAACTCTTCCCTTGTTCTTCAAAGCTTATTTCAAACCAGTCTATTTTCAAAGTTGTTTTCCTACTTAATCTTTTCAAAACTATGTCAAGCACTCTCACTTTACTCTTAGTTACCTAAGTTATGCCACTCTAATGTGTGACTGCTTTGAGATCCCTATGATATCGCTCTGAACTCTGATGAATTAGAGTTGGCCTTTCCACACTGCACTTACTCATTATGGTTATGAAAATCTGGTGTGAGCACTGCCCGGGATCCCTTGAGGTCCTTAGGGAACTGTGACACACCCAAATTATATGAAAGGCTGTGAAACCTGCTGGCATTGAGAATTTTGGAGATCTTGGGTCTATTGGGGACGGATAGTGAAAAGGGAAGAGTAATTATGCATTCTAAAGGGTAGAAATCATGTCCTTAGGCTTACATTTCTATTTGCGCAATAGAACTCATGTTTATGACCAATGTATGCAAATCGTGCATTAGAAATCATGCTTCCTAGGTTTCATGTCTATTGCTTAAACATATCATTTTGATGCTACTATATCATTTAGAAATCATGTGCTAGGATAAATATATTAATATGAATCGTTATCATGTATCATCAGGCCATTACCATACGACGCGCTTAGAAATCATGTTCTAGGATAAATAAAACTAAAAATTGTCACTTTGCATATTCTGAAACCATGCTCACTAGGACTACTTCGCATTTAAACAACCTATTTTTTAGGAATTCTACATATGCATCATTCTACATCTCTACATGTGCATTAGATATCATGTTATAGGATCTTATTCGTTCAATTATACCTAGCTTAACTATTGATGCATGGAAAAGGTATAAAACAACTTCACTCAGTTTCTCTAAAACAACTGGCAATAATTATGTGCTTTGCAACACCTAGAACAACATGTTTAGGTAACAATTTACAACAGTTTCTCTAATAATTCTGGTAATTATTATACACACTCCCCCCGCCTAGGTAAGCCTTAGGTACATAAATTGGTAAGATTGGAAATCTGCCTCTTTGTGTATGCTGCCTAATGCTTAACAGGCTTTTAAATCAGTAGGCAAACTGATTAGGACCCGCCTCATAGTTATAAAAACAAATCTGCATAACTGCTTATATTCTGAATTCACCTAGACACCATGTCTTAGGATTCTATTTAACAGTACCACCCTTATTTGTGTTTGAGTCATGCTGTCTATGTGCATTATTTGTGGAGGTAAATTTGAGCCTCTTATCTGCTCTTCTCTATTCCTATTTGCTGAAGTCCTATATGTTTTGCTTGTCACCTTAGTATTTTTCCTTTAAACCTAAGGGTCTTCCTAGAACTGTCTTTATAGGAAGAGGTCCTAAACTCCTCCAGGGCCATTAGGAAGGGACGGGTAACATCACGCAATAGAGGTCGCTGACCCACACTCTCATTAATGACCACCAAGGGGTGGGAAGGGTAGATATGGATATGATGACCGGTGCGCTAATACCACGTGTATCCCCTCTTTGAGGAGTAATTTCCGGGTAATGTACTGATGTGATCCATATGACAAACAACCTAGGACTCCCCTATTCTTTGTATATAAGTTTATATTGTAATTCTTTCAAAACCTTGTTTAGATAATAAAAATATTTTAAAACTTTTGTAATTAGATATTAAACATTTTTCAAAACTTTTGTAACACATGTGTGCCTAGAATGATCTTTCAAAACTCTTTTAAACATTAATTTCCTATTTGCTACTTACTTAAATTCACAAAGTTGTTTGCCCGGGAACCACAGTTGTGGACTCTGAGGGGTGCCTAACACCATCTCCTAGGAGTAATTTCAAGCCCTTACCCTTTCTCTGGTTATCTAAATCTTGTTTGTAAATGACCCTAAATAGGTTCCCTAATGCACCTTAATTCATTAGGTGACGACTCTTTGAATCCTTGCATACCCCTTTCCCAAAAGGAAACGAGTTGTCCCAATAATGTCAAGACCCCGACTAATCCGAAAGGAGGAGTTGAAAAAGGGGGCCGCAACAATTATATCATCCTGGGAAGTCAATGTGGTAGCCGATGCATTGAGTAGGAAGTCGGTGAGTATGGGTAGCCTTGCATTTATTCCAGCTGGGGAGAGACCGTTGGCTTCAGATATTAAGACTTTGACTAATCAGTTCGTGAGGTAGGATATTTCCCCCATCAGTCTTTTAGCTTGTACCGTCGCTTGGTCTTCTTTATTTGAGCGTATCAGAGAGCGGCAGGATGATGACACACATTTGATGGTCCTTAAGGACACAGTTCGTCACGGTGGTGCCAAGAAGGATAGAGTTGGAGATGACGGTGTCTTGAGAATTTAGGGTCGTATATGTGTACCTAATGTTGATGGCCTTCGCGAGTTGATTCTTGAGAAAGCTCAAAGTTCTAAGTATTCTATTCACCCAGGTGCAGCCAAGATTTACCAGGATTTGAGGCAGCATTATTGGTGGAGAAGGATGAACAAGGATATTGTTGCTTATGTGGCTCGTTGTTTGAATTTCCAACAGGTAAAATATGAGCATCAGCGACCAGGTGGTTTGCTTCGGTAGATAGAGATTCCTGAGTGGAAGTGGGAGCGTATCACTATAGACTTCGTTGTTGGACTCCCACGGACTCAGAGGAAATTCAATGTTGTTTAGGTTATTGTAGATAGGCTGACTAAATCAACACATTTCATTCCAGTGTCAAGTACTTATACTTCAGAGAGGTTGGCTGATATATATATATTCGGGAGATTGTTCGCCTTCACGGTGTGCCTGTGTCTATCATTTCTAACCAGGGTACGTGGTTTACCTCGCACTTTTGGAGGGCAGTTCAGTGTGAGTTGGGTACCCAAGTTGAGTTGAGCACAACATTTCATCACCAGACAAACGGGCAGTCCGAGCGTACTATTCAGATTTTAGAGGATATGCTTCGCGCTTGTGTAATTGACTTTGGAGGTTCTTGGGATAAGCTCTTGCCGTTAGTAGAGTTTGCCTATAATAATAGTTATCAGTCGAGCATTCAGATGGCTCCCTATGAGGCGTTATATGATAGACGATGTAGATCGCCAGTTGGATGGTTTGAGCCTGGAGAAGCTCGGTTATTGGGTAAAAACTTAGTGCAGGAGGCCTTAGATAAAGTCAAAATTATTCACGAGCGACTTCGTGCAGCTTTGTCTAGGCAAAAGAGTTATGTCGATCATAAGGTTAGAGATGTGACAATCATGGTTGGAGAGAGAGTATTGCTTCAGGTATAACCCATGAAGGGTGTTATGAGATTTGGAAATAAGGGTAAGTTGAGCCCTAGGTATATCGGGTCATTTGAGTTCTTGATATAGTGGGGGAGGTAGCTTATAGACTTGCGTTGCCTCCATGGTTATCCTCAGCTCATTCGGTATTCCATGTGTCTATGCTCCGAAAATATCATGGTGACCTGTCCCACGTGTTGGATTTCAGCTATGTCCAATTGGACAAAGACTTGACTTATAAGGAGGAGCCGGTGGCTATTTTAGACCGGCAAGTTCATTAATTGAGGTCAAAGAGTTATCCATCAGTTCAAGTGCAATGGAAAGGTCAGCCCGTTGAGGCAGCTACTTGGGAGTCCAAGTCGGACATGCAGAGTAAATATCCACACTTGTTTGCCAATTCAGGTAATTTTCTATGTTCGTTCAAGGACGAACGTGTGTTTTAGAGGTGGAGATTGTGATGACCCAAGGGGTCATTTTATGAAATCAAACATAATTCTAGGCTTACTAGCCATAAAAGACTAATATTAATTACGTTGATTTGGGTGCGCAGTCCGGGCGTGAAACAAGAAAGCTTTTATGTGAAAATGTAAAAAATAGTAATTTCTAGAGTTAAAATTTTGTTTCAGTTCACTTTGGTCAACATTTTTGGTAAACAGACCCGGATCTATGTTGCGATGATCCAGGGAGGTCCGCAGAAAAATATGGGACTTGAGCGTATGCCCAGAATTGAATTCCGAGGTCCCTAGCCTTAGAAAACAATTTTTGAAGAAAATTGTTCTTCTGGTTAATTCAAGAAATAAAGAAATGAAATAATATGTGAAATTTATGATGTCGGGACCGTATTTTGGTTTCGGAGCCCGGAACAATTTCGTTATGTTATTTAAGTCCTATATGTGAAGTTCATTAGAATCGGAGTTTATTTGAGATAATTCGGACATCTGGTTGAAAAGTTAGAAATTTAAGTGTTCTTGAGGAAATCTTAAGTTTTGAGGTTAAATCTGCAGATTTTGATATTATTTTGATGATTTGATCGCACGAGCAAGCCCGTATGATGTTTTTAGAGTTGCGTGCATGTTTGGTTTGGAGCCCCGAGTTCTCGGGTAAGTTTTGGGTAGGCTACGGAGTGTCTAGACTTAGAAAAATACCCCAACAACTGAACATCTGATGTGTAGGCCTCAAATCTCACAAATGCGAGCTCGGGCTTTGCATTTGCGCAGTCAGTGGCCAGCCTCAGATCTCGCATTTGCGAGGTCCTGGGTCACAAATGCGAAGGGTACTTGGTCGCAAATGCGAAGACCTGCTCGCATTTACGATAATATCCGGAAAAGTCAGGGATCGCAAATGCGAACTCCAGTTCGCAAATGCGAGATCCGCAGCCTATTATATCAGCTTTTTGACGGGTTTTTCACTTCGTTTTCAATTTTCTCAAACCTAAAACTCCATAGGCGATTTTCCGAAGACCCAAACTTCTCCAAATCATTGGTAAGTGATCTCCAACTAACTCTTTCAATTCCTAACAACTTTTAACAAGATTACAATCAAAATTCTAGAGTTTTCATGGTAAAAAATTGGGTTTTTGGGTAGAACATAGGAATTTCAAAATTCTGGGAATTGGACCTATGATTGAGATCGCATTCCAATACCAATTGCATATCCATGCTCGGGGGAGACTGGGTAAACGGGTTTTGGTCCGAACCTCGAGTTTAGACCAAGCGGGTCTGGGGTCGATTTTTGAATTTGGATAGCAAAACTTAGGAAAACATTGTTTTTCAATAAAGATGATTCCTTTAGTCTATGATTGATAACATTGAACAAATTGTGATTAGATTCGAGCGGATTAGAAGAAAATTCTATAGGAAAGGTGGTGCTAGAGCAGTGAAGTGCTTATAGATCGAGGTAAGTGCTTGGTTTAACCTTGACTTGAGGGACTAGGAATCCCAAACCTGATTGTTTTGAGAAATTGCTTGTGTGTAGTGTATAGGTGAGGTGACGAGTACCTATGCACTACTAAATTGTTGTTTATAATGATCCCTTTCCCCGTTTCTCATTATTTGCTTCCTGGCTTAACTGTTTTGTGATAATTGAGTTTTACATGGCTATTTGGTTTCATTAGATTATTGCCAAGTATTGTTGCAAGTGTGTTAAAAGTGTTGGATGTTCCTTTGATTTTTTTATGGTACATAAAGATTGAGTTGGATGCTAACGTTATGGTATTTACATATATTCTGGTTGGTTTCATTATGAAATGATATGGGATATAGCTTATGAGCTATACTGTTTTCTGTTTACAATTGTTGAGATAAAAGTGTTTTGAAAGGCTTGGCCTGAATTGTGAAAGTTTTCATAAATAAATAAATTGATGATATGTCTGGTGAGAGCGGGTTGCATGCCGTAACAAGGTGTAATAAGGTTGGACAGTTGGGATCGGGTTGCACGCCGCAACAGGTGTAATAAGGGTAGAATATAGGGCGTTGTAATAAGGTGGGACAGGCGGGAGCGGGTTACACGCCGCAACAAGGAGAAATAAAGAAGAACACCTATGTTTTTACTAACTTTCCAAGAAAAAGCAAAGATTTGAAAATTTATTGTTTTACTTTACTATTTTAAGTATTTTACACTTACTTCTATTTTAAAAGGTCAAAACTTTGGAAACTTTAGAAAATTTATGTGAGATTTTGGTTATAGTTGAGGCCTGGAAAGGGGCAATTGAATTATTTTATTTATTGCTACAGGTTTATTGTTCTTGTTTGTTTAGAATTGTATTTGTTCTTGTTTTGTTATATATATACTGTTACAGGTTAAGTTACATTGCCCCGCCTTAGCCTCGTCACTACTTCGTCGAGGTTAGGCTCGTCACTTACTCAATACATGGGGTCGGTTGTACTGATACTACACTCTGCACTCTTTTGTGCAGATCCAGGTACTGGCCAGCGTTAGGAGATCATAGTAGCCGACATTCATCCTTTCGGAGACGAGGTAGATCTGCTGGCGTCCGGAGATTCCTAGCGTCTTCTCTTAGTTTTATAGATATTGTATTATCACATTCGTAACAATTATATTATTTCTTTCAGCCCGTTATTTGTAGTACTCTTAGTGGGTTGTGAATTGTGACACCAGAGCCTGGGATAGTCTTATGATTATTTATCTAGTTAGAGGCTCGGTTTTATTATTCATTTATTATTTATTCATGGATTATGCAGTGGAAGTGATAAGAATTTAGTTTATTTGAATTGTTTTGTAATGTTAAATAGATTTTAATGGAAATTAATTAAATAAATTCTAATATTGGCTTGCCTAGAAAGTGTAGTGTTAGGCACCATCACGATCCCTAAGGTTGGGAATTAGGGTCGTGACACTATCATTCTTAAGATAAACAATAACGAAAAAGCATTAAAGGACTTAGATTTATACATACACAATAAGCAACGAGAGAGTAACCTGGAGTTTGGTAGCAGACATCAGTAACGATAAATTAAAGTAAGAGTTATGGCATAGTATGACCTACCTGGATGCAGTAAAGTCATACGGATAGATAACCGGTTCTATGAAACAAGATAGAGCAATGTTCGTAAGTTCGACAAAGTACCGAGCGAAGAACTTCAGTATACCCATAGATGTCCGGAGGGACATCTTATCAATCTCTGTATATGTTTACAAAGTGAGGCCTAGAGATTGGCTAAAAACTTGAGGGAAAACTAGAGAAAAGTCGTATAGGTGCACTTACAAAGTCAGAGTTGTACGGGATGCATGATAAAAGGTAGAAACAGTTACGAGATTGGAATGATTCCGACCACAAGTCGCGGTGTGAGAAAGAGGACAAAGGGAGGAATGACTTAGCCTTTGGAATTATTCACATAACAGTTGCCTAGATGGAAAGGAGAGTACTAAAGTATTCGGGAGACATAAGTTATGAAAATAATAAGTGCATCAATCAACATTCAAGGATGAATGCTCCAAAGAGAGGAATGATGTTACACCCCATGTTTTCAAACGTGAAAGTACGCCATAAGTAAATTGATGAAAGATCGGAAATGATATGTTACATCCCGAATATGTCACGACCCAAATCCTAATACAGGTCGCGATGGCGCCCAACAGCGGGGTTAGGCAAGCCGATATAACTTTCACTAAGTGATACCCTTCCCATTCGATCAAACAAGTCAATGATTACTAGTTTATAACAACTAACATGATACTAGCCTTGAGTGAAGGTAATATCATAGTAGATACAAGGCCGAAATAAAACATACATATAAATGTAAATCCCAAAACCCCAAAAAAAATATATACCGCGTGTGTGCCAGGAACTAGTGTCACGAGTGTCACGGGCGACTACTGAATATACAATGACTACAACATATACAGGGTCTCAGTCTGAATGAAATAGACAAAGAGCATAACAAAAGAAACTCCAGGGTGCTACTAGGAAGTCGCCAGGAAAGCAGCTCACCGTGAAGTATGACCACGCTATCAATATCTGGCACCGGCCTGAAAATCAGATGGACCAGCCTCCGGACCTGTACAGTCAAGTACAGAAAAGGAAAGACAGTGCAACATGAGTACATATATATAAATATGTACCTAGTGAGTATCCCGTCTAATCTCGAAGAAGTAGTGACGAGAGGTCAACTCGATACTCACTAAGTTCCAACAGTCGTAAAGTAAGCAGGAAGTAAAGAAAACTGTAGGCAAGTAAAACAAATAATCAAGTACATCAATATTCGACATCAAATAACAATCTCAAATGAAACAAGTTTGGTATCCGCCGTGGCGTACGACCCGCTCCCATATGGTACTCAATCTCGCCGTGGCGTACGACCCGATCCCACCCTGGTAGTCTCAATCTCGTCGTGGCGTACGGCCCGATCCCACCCTGGTAGTCTCAATCTCGCAGTGGCGTACGGCCCGATCCCACCCTTGTAGTCTCAATCTCGCCGTGGCGTACGGTCCGATCCCATAATATAATCAATCATCACACTGCCGTGGCGTACGGCCCGATCCCACAATTTCACCAATCATCACTCTGCCGTGGCGTACGTCCCGATCCCACAATATAATCAATCATCACTCTACCGTGGCATACGACCGGATCCCATCCCGTGATTCTCTTATCACACTTAAATCAAGCCAGGTATCACAACGTTCAAAGACAACAATACCAATCACGCAAGTATACAAGTCATATCTATGCTACAACAGGGAAAAACAAGGAACATGATGTGTCCTAACTACCCAGACGAAGCAGTAATAGCCACTACATACGGACTCTCGTCACTCGATGCGTACGTAGCCCCCAAACAAGATCACATAGCAAACAAGGTTATCTAGAGGGACAATTTCCCTCTTACGAGGTTAGAAAGGAGACTCACCTCGATAAAAGCACTCCTCGGATCAAGGACCGGATCAAAAAAGATGCGCTCGAAATTCCGAAACTACTCTTGACGGCTCACAACTAGCCAAACATCGCATAATTGAGTCAATTCATGCTACAGGAATAAGAATTAACAAGATATTCTAAAATATAGCATTCTTGAAGGTTTTTAAAATTTTGACCCCAGGCCCACGTGTTCGGATTTTGAAAATTCTCGAAGGAATGAATTACCCGAAGCCTAAGGATCGTAATTACATAATTTATTTAAGAATTCACGGCTAAAAAGTAATAATTCACTAATTATAAAAGCCCTAGAAATTTCTACTCAATTTTCCCATGATTTGATATTTTAATAGATAACTAGTTAGATTTCCATAATAAATTCATGAATTTAGAGAGAAAATCAAACAAACCTGGAAGGACAGCTTTTCCCTAGCTTTGAGGAGCTCTAATGGAGGTTGGGTATTGAATAATGAAGAAGAATCCCGTAATTGGACATTTAAATTCTGCCCAGGAAAACCTTCACTGCGATCGCGGCATCAGGCCTGCGATCGCAGAGAACAAATGACCCTGGCCCCCAGGAAGCACTATGCGATTGCATAGATGGGGCCTGCGATCGCAGAGGGTAGGGAGGTAGGCTTATGCGATCGCAGGAGTGAGGTCTGCGACCGCAGAGAGGAACAGGCAGTAGGGGGTGTAGGTAGATGACTTGTGCGATCGCAGGGGTAAGTCTGCGTTCGCAGAGAGTTGGGAAGGGGACCTTATGCGATCGCGGAGTGATGTCTGCAATCGCAGAGAACATTGGATGGCCCAGCATAATTACTTCTCTGCGATCGCATCTCTGCTTCTGCAATCGCAGAGAAGGAAACCAGACAGAAAAATTTCTGGTTTTTCTAACTTAGCTCCCGGGGGTCTAAAAACACCCCCGAGTCCCCCAAGACCCCGTCCAAAAGCACCGACAAGTCTGTATTCATGATACAGACTCGCTCGAACTTCCAGAACATGAAAAACAACAACGGAACTCAAAATTCAACCCCAAAACCAAATTAATCAAACTTAAGAACTTTGAAATTCTAGAATTCATTACATTGCGTCGAACGGGTCTATACTACCTAGAATGACCCCAAATTTTGCAGACAAGTCATAAATGACTATACGGAACTATTGCCGGTCCCGAAATTCCATTCGGGCCCCAATAGCATGAAGTCCCGTTCCAGGCCAAATTCTAAACTTAAGGAAATCCTGATTTCCATTTCGGGCGTCGAAATGCTCCCGGGTCGTCAGAAACCCGAGCCAAACATACGCCCAAGTCCGAAATCATCATACGGAGCTACTGGAGCTGTCAGAACTCAATTCCAAGGTCGTTTGCTGAAAATGTTGATCGAAGTCAAACTTGGCCAAATAGGCCAACCTTAAGGAACCAAGTGTTCCTAAACCATCCAATTCATTCCCAAATCCTGAACCACCCGCTCCCGTGAGTCCTAAAGCACGAATAGCCACTATGGAAGGTTTCATTTAAGGAAACGGGATCTTAATACGCAAGACGACCGGCTGGGTCGTTACAGAATATTCTTTTTAAACAAATGTTCGTCCTCGAACGGGACTAGAATCGTACCTGGAGTGCTGAAAAGCTGAGGATATCTGCTCCGCATGTCCTGCTCGGACTCCCAAGTCGCCTCCTCAACTGGTTGGCCCCTCCACTGGAGCTTAACCGCAGAAACTGTCTTAGACCTCAACTGGCGGTCCTGTCTATCAATAATGGCCACTAGCTCCTCCTCGTAACTCAACTGCTCGTCTAACTGTATGGTGCTATAATCAATCACATGCGAGAAGTCGACGTGATACCTACGAATCATAGATACGTGAAATACTGGGTGAACTCCTGATAAGGCTGGAGGCAAAGCAAGCTCATAAGCAACCTCTTCATCCCGCTTCAGCACCTCGAAAGGACCTATACACCTGGGGCTCAGCTTGACTTTCTTCCCAAATCTCATAATGCCCTTCATCGACGAAACCTTATCTCCCTCGATGAATGCTACATCACGTTCCCGCTGATCTGTGTAGCTCTTCTTCCTAGACTAGGCTGTACAGAGCCTTTCCTTAATAATCTTCACCTTTCCCAAGGCATCTCTCACCAGATCTGTACCATATAGCTTGGCCTCGCCGGGCTCAAACCACTCAATCGGAGAAAGACATCGCCGACCGTATAAAGCCTCGAATGGAGCCATCTCGATACTGGACTAATAACTATTATTGTATGCAAACTCTGCTAAGGGCAAGAACTAATCCCACTGACCCCCGAAATCAATCACACAGGCCCTAAGCATATCTTCCAGAATCTGAACTGTACGCTCTGACTGGCCATCAGGCTGAGGGTGAAATGCTGAACTAAGGTCTATCTGAGTACCCATCTCGCTGTGCAAAGCTCTCCAGAAATGCGAAGTGAACTGAGTACCTCGATCTGAAATAATAGACACCGGCACACCATGCAACCGGACTATGTCCCGAAGGTAAATCTGAGCTAGCCTCTCTGTAATATAAGTAGTAGCCACAGGAATGAAATGTGCCGATTTGGTCAATCTATCCACAATGACCCAAACTGCATCAACCTTCTGCAATGTCTGAGGCAACACAACCACGAAGTCCATAGTGATTCGCTCCCATTTCCACTGAGGAATGGGCATCTGCTGAAGCAAGCCTCTTGGCCGCTGATGATCATACTTAACTTGCTGACAATTAAGACACCTGGCCACATACTGAACAATGTCCTTCTTCATCCGCCTCCACCAGTAGTGCTGCTTCAAATCACGGTACATCTTTGTAGCTCTTGGGTGGATAGAATACCGAGAACTGTGCACCTCTGGTAGAATCCTCTCCCTCAGGCCATCAATATCTGGAACACACAATCGGCCCTAGAGTCGCAGAACACCATCTTCGCCTAAAGTAATATCCTTGGCCCTTCCCTTGACCACCGTATCCCGTAGCTCTTCTAGACGTGGATCATCAAACTGTCAAGCCTTAATCTCTCCCAATAATGAAGATTGAGCAATCACATGAGCTAGAACTCGACGAGGCTCAGAAAGATCCAATCTCACCAGGCGATTGGCCAAGGACTGAATTTCCAAGTCTAAAGGTCTCTCCTCCACTGCAATGTAGGCCAAACGACCCATACTGGCCGCCCGCCTGCTCAAAGCATCCGCCACTACATTTGCCTTGCCCGGATGATACAGAATAGTGAGATCATAGTCCTTCAATAACTCAAGCCACCTTCGCTGCCTCAAATTAAGGTCCCTCTGCTTAAGCAGGTATTGCAGGCTGTGGTGGTCGGTATAGACCTCACAAGATACACCGTACCAATAATGCCGCCATATCTTCAAAGCATGAACAATCGTCGCCAACTCCAAATCATGGACAGGGTAATTCTTTTCATGAACCTTCAGCTGTCGTGAAGCATAAGCAATAACCCTGACATCCTGCATCAACACACATCCCAACCTGACGCGTGAAGCGTCGCAATACACTGTATATACACCAGACTCAAAAGGCAATGATAACACTGGTGCTGAAGTCAATGCTAACTTGAGCTTCTTAAAGCTCGCCTCACAATCGTCGGACCACTGACATGGAGCATTCTTCTGAGTCAATTTAGTCAATGGGGCAGCAATAGAAGAAAACCCCTCCACGAACCGATGCTAATAGCCTGCTAAACCTAGAAAACTCTTGATCTCTGAAGCTGAAGTAGGTTGCGGCCAACTCTGAACTGCCTCAATCTTCTGCGGATCAACCTTGATACCCTCACCTGAAACCACATTCCCCAGAAATGCCACGGACTCCAGCCAAAACTCGCACTTGGAGAACTTAGATTATAGCTTGTGCTCTCGCAAGGTCTGAAGTACAACTCTCAAATGCTGCTCGTGCTCTCCCAGGCTCCGTGAGTAGATCAATATATCATCAATGAAAACAATAACGAAGAAGTCGATATACGTCCTGAATACCCTATTCATCAAGTCCATAAATGATGCTGGGGCATTAGTCAAGCCAAAGGACATCACTAAGAACTCATAGTGGCCATATTTGGTGCGAAATACAGTCTTCGGGACATCAGAAGTCCGAATCTTCAACTGGTGATAACCTGACCTCAGATCAATCTTAGAGAACACACGAGCACCCTGTAGCTGATCAAACAAATCATCAATGCGCGGCAGAGGATACTTGTTCTTGATGGTCACTTTATTCAACTGGCGGTAGTCAATACACATCCGCATAGACCCATCCTTCTTCTTCACAAATAGGACTGGAGCACCCCACGGCGACACACTCGGCCTAATAAATCCCTTCCCCAACAACTCCTCAAGTTGCTCCTTCAGTTCCTTTAGCTCCTTAGGAGCCATACGACAGGGAGGAATAGAAATAGGCTGAGTATCTGGAGCCAAATCAATGCAGAAATCTATATCTCGATCTAGAGGCATGCCCGAAAGGTCTGAAGGAAACACATCTGGAAACTCCCGAACGACAAGCACTGAATCAAGAGTAGGAGACTCGGCGGTGGCATCCCGCACATAAGCAAGATAAGACAGACACCCTTTTCTCGACCATGTGCCGAGCTTTCATGAAGGAAATGACCCGGCTGAAGGCACTAACTGAAGCACCCCTCCACTCTAACCTCGGCGACTCAGGCATGGCTAATGTAACTGTCTTGGCATGGAAATCCAGGACAGCATGATGAGGGGATAGCCAATCCATGCCCAAGATGACCTCGAAATCAACCATATCAAGCAACAACAGGTCGGATCTGGTCTCAAACCCACAGAAAGTAATCACACAAGCCCGGTAGACCCGGTCTACCACTACAGAGTCGCCCACAGGAGTGGATACATACAAGGGAGAACCCAAAGACTCACAAATAACATCCAGAGAATGGGCAAATAATGCTGAAACATATGAATATGTAGACCCTGGATCAAATAGCACTGAAGCCTCTCTACCACAGACCAAAATAGTACTTGTAATCACCGCGTCTGATGCCACTGCGTCTGCCCTGGAGGGAATAGCATAAAATCTAGCTGGGGCACCCGAAGACTGAGCTCCCCCAGGACGAGCTGGAGCTGAACGACCCCCTCCTGACTGGCCTCCCCCTTTAGGACGACCCCTGCCAACCTGACCTCCACCCCTAGGTGGTCGTGCTGCTGGTGTTGTAATCATAGGCTCCTGGCTCTGCTGCACGGCCTTGCCCCGATACCTGGGACAAAATCTCCATGCGTGACCCAGATCCCCACACTCGAAGCAACCCCCAAGCACTACTGCTCGCTGCCCTGAAGAGGAGGAACCCTGAATAGCTTAAGAGCGGTGTGAATCCTATGGTAAAGCACTGGGATAACAACTGGAGGATCTCTAATGGCTAGAATAATTGCTGGGTGCACTCTAGATGGCTGGAGGATGATAGGAGCGCTCTGGCATGGCGCTAAACTGGGGCCTGACTAAAACAACCCTAGGAGGTACTGGAGGTGCTGAATAGGAAGGCATGCTGAACTGGACACCTCCGTACTGACCCCTGGCCCTAGCTGGAGCCTCTCTGAAGTCACCTGTGAACCTGGGCCTCTTGTCTTGCTGACCCTGCTGAGCCTACTCTCTATTCCTCGCACGGTAACCCTCGATACGTCGAGCTATCTCGACTACAAGCTGATATGGGGTACCCATCTCTACCTCTCTGTCCATGGAAGTCCTAATACCTGGATGTAAGCCTGCCACAAACCGTCGAACCCTCTCAACATCTGTGGGCAATATCATGAGAGCATGGCGAGACAACTCTGAGAACCTGGCCTCGTAATCTGACACAGACATCTGCCCCTGCTCTAACCTCTCAAACTGACCCCACAGACGGTGGAATGTATCGGTCCAAGAATAACTGAGTAAACTGCTCCTAAGTAATCGGTGGAGACCCTGCTGGTCTGCTGAGTACATAAGACTGCCACCAGCGGCGAGCTCTGCCCTCAAGCTGCAAGGTCGCGAAATCTACCCCATGTGACTCTAATATCCTCATGTTGTGTAGTCTGTCCCTGCACCTCTCGATGAAATCCTGTGCGTCCTCTCCCCTCTCACCCCCGAAGGTCGGAGGGTGAAGTTGTGTCCATCTACCCAGCAGCTTCTGCTGGTCTATCTCTGCAACTGGCCTGGGCTCTGGTGCGGCCACCCCAGGCTGAACGGCGATCACTGGTGGAATATCTGGAGTACGATGTACTGCTACTGCTGGTCCTATAGCCTGAGCGTTAGGGGTCTGAACTCCCCCTCCTACCTGAGAAGCAGCGGGATGCGACGGAAGTACACCCGCCTATGACATAGTATCCATGAACCTCAGCATATGGCCCATGACTTCCTTGAAACCCGGCGCCGTCATAAAATCAGCTGGTGGTGGAGCTACTGGAGGCAGCTCATCCTGCTCCTCAACATAAGGATCCCTATTTGGTGCAACCGGTACAGCTCTGGGACGCCCTCGCCCCCTCCTACGAACAGGAGCCCTACCCCTGCCCCTACCACAGCCTCGAGCGGCAGGGGTAGCAGCCTCTCCAAGATCAGGAACATGTGAAGCACGCGTCCTCACCATCTTTGAGAGAATACAAGAACAGGTTTGAGTACATCACCGACTGCACGATAGGATATGAACAAAAGGAGTTTCTTAACACCCTATAGCCTCCTGAAGATAAGTACAGACGTCTCTCTACCGATCCGCAAGACTCTACTGGGTTT
The DNA here is from genome assembly GCA_005239495.1 of Nicotiana undulata. Classification (NCBI taxonomy): domain Eukaryota; kingdom Viridiplantae; phylum Streptophyta; class Magnoliopsida; order Solanales; family Solanaceae; genus Nicotiana; species Nicotiana undulata. Next base: position 88,317 of record ML286158.1, read on the forward strand.
GCCCGTGACTCGTGAGACTACGTGAACCTAGAGCTTTGATACCACATTGTCACAACCTAAATCCTATTTCAAGTCGCGATGGCGCCAAACAACGGGGTTAGGCAAGCCGATATAACTTTCACTAAGTGATACCCTTCCCATTCGATCAAACAAGTCAATGATTACTAGTTTATAACAACTAACATGATACTAGCCTTGAGTGAAGGTAAAATCATAGTAGATACAAGGCCGAAATAAAACATACACATAGATATACATCCCAAAACCCCAAAAATATATACCGCGTGTGTGCCAGGAACTAGTGTCACGAGTGTCACGGGCAACTACTGAATATACAATGACTACAACATATACAGGGTCTCAATCTGAATGAAATAGATATAGAGCATAACAAAAGAAACTCCAGGGTGCTGCTAGGAAGTCACCAGGAAAGAAGCTCACCGTGAAGTATGACCACGCTATCAATATCTGGCACCGGCCTAAAAATCAGATGGACCAGCCTCCGGACCTGTACAGTCAAGTACAGAAAAGGAAAGAAAGTGCAGCATGAGTACATATATATAAATATGTACCCAGTGAGTATCCCGTCGAATCTCGAAGAAGTAGTGACGAGAGGTCGACTCGATACTCACTAAGGTCCAACAGTCGTAAAGTAAGCAGGATGTAAAGAAAACTGTAGGCAAGTAAAACAAATAATCAAGTACATCAATATTCGGCATCAAATAACAATCTCAAATCAAACAAGTTTGGTATCCGCCGTGGCATATGGCCCGCTCCCATATGGTACTCAATCTCGCCGTGGCGTACGACCCGATCCCACCCTGGTAGTCTCAATCTCGCCATGGCGTACGGCCCGATTCCACCCTGGTAGTCTTTATCTCGCTGTGGCGATATAATGAATCATCCCTCTGCCGTGGCGTACGACCCGATCCCAGCATATAACCAATCATCACTCTGTCGTGGCATACGGCCTGATCCCACAATATAATCAATCATCACTCTGTCGTGGCGTACGGCCCGATCCCATCCCGTGATTCTCTTATCACACTTAAAGCAAGCCAGGTATCACAATGTTCAAAGACAACAATACCAATCACGCAAGTATACAAGTCATATCTATGCTACAACAGGGGAAAAAAATAAACATGTTGTGTCCTAACTACACGGACGAAGCAGTAATAGCCACTACGTATGGACTCTCGTCACTCGGTGCGTACGTAGAGCCCAAACAAGATCACATAGCAAACAAGCTTACCTAGAGGGACAATTCCCTCTTACAAGGTAAGAAAGGAGACTCACCTCGATAAAAGCACTCCTCCGACCAAGGATCGCATCAAAATATGCGCCCGAAATTCCGAAACTATTCTTGACGGCTCATAGCTAGCCAAACATTGCATAATTGAGTCAACTCATGCTCCAGGAATAAGAATTAACAAGATATTCCAAAATATAGCATTCTTGAAGGTTTTTGAAATTTTGACCCCGGGCCCACGTGTTCGGATATTGAAAATTCTCGAAGGAATGAATTACCCGAAGCCTAAGAATCGTAATTACATAATTTATTTAGGAATTCAGGGCTAAAAAGGAATAATTCACTAATTATCAAAGCCCTATAAATTTCTACTCAATTTTCCCATGATTTGATATTTTAATAGATAACTAGTTAGATTTTCATAATAAACTCATGAATTTAGAGAGAAAATCATACTAACCTGGAAGGACTTGATCTTGTACAGCTTTTCCCTAGCTGTGAGGAGCTCTAATGGAGGTTGGGTATTGAATAATGAAGAATAATCCCGTAATTGGACATTTAAATACTGCTCAGGAAAACCTTCACTGCGATCACTATGCGATCGCATAGATGGGGCATGCGATCATAGAGGGTAGGGAGGTAGGCTTATGCGATCGTATGAGTGAGCTCTGCGACCGCAGAGAGGAACAGGTAGTAGGGGGGTAGGTAGGTGACTTGTGTGATCGCAGGGGTGAGTCTACGTTCGGAGAGAGTTGGGAAGGGGACCTTATGCGATCGCGGGGTGATGTCTGCAATCGCAGAGAACATTGGATGGCCCAGCATAATTACTTCTCTGCGATCGCATCCCTGCTTCTGCGATCGCAGAGAAGGAAACCATACAAAAAAATTTCTGGTTTTTCTAACTTAGCTCCCGGGGGTCTAAAACACCCCCGAGCCCCCCGAACCCCGTCTAAAAGCACCGCCAAGTCTGTATTCATGCTACGGACTCGCTCAAACTTCCGAAACATGAAAAAAAACAACGGAGCTCAAAATTCAACCCCAAAACCAAATTAATCAAATTTAAGAACTTTCAAACTCTAGAATTCATTACATTGCGCCGAACGGGTCTATACTACTCGGAATGACCCCAAATTTTGCAGACAAGTCATAAATGACTATACGAAACTATTTCTGGTCCCGGAATTCCATTCGGACCCCGATAGAATGAAGTCCCGTTCCAGGCAAAATTCTAAACTTAAGGAAATCCTGATTTCCATTTCGGGCGCCGAAATGCTCCTGGGACTTCAGAAACCCGAGCCAAGCATATGCCCAAGTCTGAAATTATCACACGGAGCAACTGGAGCTGTCAGAACTCGATTTCGAGGTTGTTTTCTCAAAATGTTGACCGAAGTCAAACTTGGCCAAATAGGCCAACCTTAAGGAACCAAGTGTTCCTAAACCATCCAATTCATTCCCAAATCCTGAACCACTTGCTCCCGCGAGTCATAAAGTATGAATAGCCGCTATGGAAGGTATCATTTAAGGAAACAGGATCTTAATACGCAAGACGACCGGCTGGGTCGTTACAGAATATTCGTCCGTTAAAGTGTCGTCGTAAGTAAATCGACATATGTTCGGGAATGAGATTGTTTTGGGATTAAAAGTATTATGCTATTTCAAAAAAGTGATAAGTAAATTCCTGAAGGTGAGAGTTTAAGTAAATCAAAGAAAGTGAGTTTTGTCAAAGTTTGTCCATTTGGGATAAAATATGGTCCGAGCTATAATACCCGATATTTATGGACTAGTTCCATACAAGGTAACATATGACCATGATAGTAAGATGTATGAAGTGTGTTAAAAGTTAGTAATATTTTAAGTAATTCAAGATAATTCCTAATTATGTGGATAATCGGATAATTATTGGTTAATGGGAATTAACAAATTAATTAAGTGGATAATTATTGAATGAAAAATATCCCCCAATGTGGAAGCCATATAAGAGTTAGTAAGTGACTCTTAAGTCACTTTGCAAGGTGGAAACATTAAAGAGATAATCATCTCATCACATTTTTGGTGGAAAGACTCTATTAAGCCTTATGACTACAAAAATGAAAAGGCTTCGGCAAATTGAATTGCTCTCTAAATGCACAAAATGAAAAAGGGATATGACTACAATGTATGAATGAAGCTTCAAAGGTCATGCAAGAATAAGATCAATTCACGCGAATAGCTTCATCAAGAGATTTATACGAAACTATTTTGCATAATAGCAACGGGATTTTTTCATTCTAAGTAATTATGGTGCAATCATTCTCAAGAATATGATACGAATTTTTCCTTACTTCGATCCGCCTTTACGTGTTGTCGCAAGACGTGTGTTAGAGGAATTATCAAGGAAATTGGTTCAAGTATGTTAAGGCTATCCTTTCATTCTTTTGTCATGATCTATAAGACATGAACGAAACGAGCAAATGCACAAATTTCATAAATGACTCTATTCATAGAAGTATTAGAGATGTCTATGTTCTTGAATTTCCATTTGTATTATTATTCTATTTTCAGTTCATGGGTCTCAAAAAATACGTAAGTTTATAAAGTTTGTTTCATGATATTAATCAATGGAATAATGGTGTTATGACACTCCGAAAGATTTTATTGACTTGTCTATCGGGACATGCGGGCATGAAATGCAGCGTTCCCAGATAAAAGGGACGTCAGTACGAATAATGTATCGAGTATATAAGGCACATAAATAAGTACATAACATACATGGAAGAAATATAGATTACATGACTCTACCTATAAGTCTGGATAATTCTGTAAATCTTGAAATAGTTATCGTGTCATGCATATGCGTATGAATGTCATGTCGTGCATAAATACATGTTTCATAACATCATCAGGCCTCTGAGGGTATCCCATCATATCATCTACGCCACTGTGGACGAAATTATCAACGTATACCAGTTGATCAGGTGGTGGTGCGTATATAACGCCATAACCGTTCCCATATCCCATATCCCCCCCCCCCACACACACACACATACATACATACATACATACATACATACATATATATATATATATATATATGCGTATATAACGCCATCTGGTCATGGGTCAATGTACATGTATAAATGCGTGAAATGCATAAGAAATACGTTAATAAGATTTTCTCGGAATACCATAAAAATTAATATGTATGTCGGATAAAATTTATCAAATACGTATTTTTCTGAGACTCGTGAACAGAAGATAATAATAATTTACATGGGGAATCAAGAATATAGACACCCCTAGAATTTCTATGAATAGAGTAATTTATGGAAATTGTGCGTTTGCTCGTTTCTTCTGTATATTTGAATCATGCCAAAAAGAAAGAAGGGATAGCCTTAACATACCTGAGTCGATTCTCTTGACAATCCCTCTAACATACGTTAATCGCGACCAAACACGTGACGGAAATATCGAAGTACAGAAAATCCGTATGATATTCTTGAGAAAAATTGTATCGTGCTCCCACCGAATCGCAAAATCCGTTTGCTATTACATTACGTAGTATAACTTCTTTTTGCTGAAAATCCGTTGTTTTGTAGATGAAAAATGTTTCCATTCTTGTAATCTTGATCATAATAGCATATAGCCTCTCTTGCTGAAGTCGTAACTTTAAAAATGAAGTGACTTCATTTTTTTGTGAACTCAAGAGTCTTTCAACAGAATCCTTAGTCAAGAGAGTCTTTCAAAAGACATGGCACGAGAATGAGAGATAAGGTTCCATGTCTTAAATTTTCTTGCTCCACCTCCTTAATAACTTGATTATATGGCAATTTTCTGCCAAGATTTTGACATCCCACGTGAATATTTGTCCCCCTAATATTTATCCAAATCATTATTAGATAATTGTCCACAAATTTAATTTACAAGTTAATCTCTCGCTTAAAATCCATAATTATCCACATAATTAAGAATTATCTCATATTACTTAAAATATTAATAACTTTTAACACACATTATACATCTCACTATCATGGCCATGTGGTACCTTGTTTGGTATTAGTCCATAAATATCGGGTATTTTAGCTCGGGCCATATTTTATCCCAAAATTTGCTCATCATTTGTTAAAAATATCATAATCCTTATAATCTCCAAATAATTTTTTCCTTGGACTGATATCAATTACTTTATGACAAATTCAACGTACAATACTACAGGGTGCAACTATTCTGCGAATAAATCTAAAGGCCAGGGCATTCCTCCCTCAGGCCTCTTTCCCATATGACTTTACTGAATCTACGTAAGTCATACTATACCATAATCCTTTCTTCGATTTATCGTTACTAAGGTCTGCAACCAACTCCAAGTTACTCCCGTTGCTTATCCTTAAGACTGATGGTCTAATCTCATCTCATATTATTGAACTTGTATCCATCTATTTTTTATTAACTTTAATGTTGATTCATCATCTACCGTTGATAACTTGATCATTTATGTTACACTACCGCTAGGGCTCGTGTCTCATCGGGGACATCTAGAGTAATTAGATTGATCCACCTAGGGGTGATACTATACTTTCATAACCGTACTTTATAGCATCCCAATGTGACTCACCTTATATGGGTATTTAGTCCCTTACAATTTATGAAATCCTCTTCCCCCCCCCCCCCCCTTTTATTCTTCTTTTTTTTCTTCATACTCAAGTGAAGGTCCAAACGTCATCCTTTATTTATCACAATTCAATCCTCATTTTGCTACCAGGGAAGCATCCCATCTCTTCTAAATGTTACTAGTCTTAGACTGCCTTGAGTTCATTCAGGCTATATTGAGCTTTCTATAACTTGGAGGAACCATCCACTCTTTTGTTTTCACGGGCTTAGTTCCGAGGACTTATCCATTTTCGTCACCTTCTCACTTGCCTTCTTCTTATCCTTACTCTTGTCTTTCTAAAACCTTGTCGTCCTATCATGCTTAAGCTTGCGACCTCTACATATCTATTTATACTATTCGCAACCTTTCTTCAACTTGGTTGCACCATAGATTCCATTATCTTATTCTAGAGCATCAAGCGAGACATCACATCGTCTCTAACTCTTCTTTACTTTCTTGGTAGATCTCTTGGTACCTATAAACCATAAGCTGGAAGATATGCAGTTGATGACACTGCTATCGATACTGAATCCCAGCGCTTCTAGCCTTCTATCCGAAGTATGGTCTATTCCAAACCTTCTGCATTTGAGTATCTCGTACGTTGTTCACTTTCACCTTTCTTACCTTAAAATCTCGCATCATATCTTCTATCCCTTTCATGACCTCCTTTCCACATAGGTATAACTAATATTCAAATACTTGTACCTCTGGTGTATACACAATCCGGTGAGAGCTTCATACTGACTTCTCATAAGGCTGGTACTTTTCCAACTAGCTTTATCGTAGGGCCGTTATAGAACATGGTTGTTGTACTTTCTCTCTTATACCTCTGATATCAAGAATGATCCTACAATGTTCTCAATCATAATTCCTATAGCTTCTGAATCTAATAAACGGATTCCTGATTTACTTCGTTGACGCAACTCTTTAGTTTCCTCCTTCTTCTGATCGGCCTTTATGTCGTCTTAAGTTATCTCCCGATCTGTGGTTCATGGTATTAGTTATGTTGTTTATCTTTTCATGTGTGATAAGGAATACGCATGATACAATCCTTTAACAATTTAATCCTTTGTTTTTAACGTATACAAGAATATTTTATGCCTATATGATTGTCAACATATACGATGCATGGATAATACTCCAAAATCTTAAGTGCGCTCATAACATAGCTAACTCTGGTTCATTGATCGAATGATTCCTTTCATTCCTTCTCAGTTTTCTTTAAATGTAAGCTATTACCTTTCCTGGTCTTTCTTCCCCCTTGTTACGTGCACACTTAGCGCATCTTAGCTCTCACGCAAGCCTGAATTTTTGTACAACTCATGCGAGATTCTAATATTACTTTTGATTTTTACTTCCCGTTCACTAGCCACAGTAGGTTCCTCTTTCATATGGAGGACGTACAATGTTGTTGTGAAACTGTTGTTACAAGACCATTTCCTCTTTAGGTCATTGTGCTTAGGTTGAAGCCTTCTTCCTTATTTCCTCAGCTAGTGTTTAAATGTAATACTTAGAGAGGACCCTCTGTCATGACCCAAATCCTAATTCAGATCGCGATGGAGCCCAACAACGGGGTTAGGCAAGCCAACATTAAAAACACTAGATGATATCCCCTTGCCCGTCTGATCTAAACATGTCGATAATCACTAATTTTAAATAGTTAACATAATGCTAGCATGATACGACATAAACATCATAATAATATAGGAAGGCACGGGGCCAAACTGAAGAACATACATAGATACATAGCCCAAACCCCAAAATACAAACTGCGTGTGTGCCATGAACTAGTGTCACGAGTGTCACGGGAAACTACTGAATATACAATGACTACAATATATACAGAGTCTCAGTCTGAATGAAATGGACAGAGAATATAACAAAGGAACTCCAGGATGCTGCTGGGAAGTCGCCGGAAAAACAGCTCACCGTAAAGTATGACCACACTATCAATATCTAGCACCGACCTGATAATCAGACGTACCAGCCTCCGGACCTATACAGTCAAGTACAGAAAAGAGAAGAAAGTGCAGCATGAGTACATAAATAAAAATGTACCTAGTGACTATCCCGTCTAATCTCGAAGAAGTAGTGATGAGAGGTCGACTTGATACTCACTAAGGTCCAATAGTAATAATATAGACAAGATATAAGAAAAACAGTAGGCATGTAAGACAAATAAACATCGAAATGCATCAATATGAGGTATCCAAATACGGTTGAAATCAAGCAAGTCCTGTATCTGCCGTGGCGTATGGCCCGATCCCATAGTGTAATCACTCTCATCACTCCGCCGTGGCGTACGGCTCGGTCCCATCGTGTAGTCACTCTCATCACTCCGTCGTGGCGTACGGACAGATCCCATAGTGTAATAACTCTCATCACTCCTCTGTGGCGTACTGCTCGATCCCATAGTGTAATCACTCTCATTACTCCGCCGTGGCGTACGACCCGATCCCATAGTGTAATCACTCTCATCACTCCACCGTGGCGTACAGCTCGATCCCATCGTGTAATCAGTCTCATCACTCCACCGTGGCATACGGCCCGATCCCATAGTGTAATCACTTTCATCATTCCGCTGTGGCGTACGGCCCGATCCCATAGTGTAAAACAAGAACAATGGAAACGAGTCAAGTACCACTATCCTTTAGATGAAACATCACCAATCACAACAGAAGCACATAGCATATTTACATTATGACAGGGGAAAACAATGAACATGATGTGGCCTAACTACCCGGACAAGCAATAATAGCCACTACGTACGGACTCTCGTCACTAGGTGCGTACATAGCCCCCAAAAAAGTACACATAACATTTAAATTTACCTAGGGGAACAATTCCCTCTTACAAGGTTAGAAAGGAGACTCGCCTCGTGACGATATCACCCCTCGGATCAAGGATGCGCCCGAATCTCTGAAATCTACCCTCGACGGCTCACAACTAGCCAAACATGGTATAATTGATTCAATTTCAGTTCCAAGAAGGAGAATTAACAAGGAATCCTAAAATTAAGCAGTCTTGAAGGTTTTTGGAATTTCGACCCCAGGCCCACACGTTCGGATTTCTAAAATTCTTGAAGGAATCAATTACCCGGATTCTTAGGATCATAATTATGCAAGATCTTGCTAGAATTCATGGCAAAAATGAGTAATTTATAATTTCCCAAAATCCCTAAATTTCTATAAATTTCTATCAATTTTTAGGATAATTAGAAGGGAATTTCATTAGGAATTGATGTTAAAATCATGAAAACTAAGGAATTAACTTACCTTGATGACAATGGTGGAACACCCTCTCAAAATTCTCTCAAAACCTTGAGGAGGAAGATGACTATGGAGGAAAAATGGGTTGGGTCCCGTATTAACATACACTGCCCAGCTGCTTGCACTATGCGATCGCAGTTGGGCCAGTGCGTTCGCACAGGACAATTGCCCAGGGCCCTCAAGAAGCATAGTGCGAACGCAGCTGAAGGCTGGCGATCGCAGAGAGTAGCAAGCAGGGGGGGGGTAGGCAGCTTGTGCGATCGCAGGGGTGAGGGTTGCGATCGCGAAGAACAAAAAAAAAGGCACAGTCAAAGCACACCCTGTGCGATCGCGGATAGACCTGTGCGATCGCACAAGTCATTTTCCCTCCCCAGGTCCAACCTTTTGTGCGATCGCAGCTAATTGCCTGCAAACGCACTGAAGAAAACCAGATAGAAAAATTCTGGTTTTTTGGAATTAAATCCGAGGGGTCCGAAACTCACCCGATCCCCTCGGGACCCCGTTCAAAGACACCAACAAGCCTATATTCATGATACGGACTCGCTCGAACATCCGGAACATGAAAAACAACAAAGAAATTCAAATTCAACCCCAAAACAAATTTTTTTTAAATTAAATTATACTACTAGGCTGTGAGCCTAGAAGTGTTTTATTTATAATAATAAAATAATAAAAAACAAAGTCTATGATGTCCTACTAGAGGTAGGATGATAAAATATGAAATTACATACTGCCTATTACCATAATTGAACTTATGAGGCCCAATAATGATATCACAATATGTAACACTAGAAATGAATATAAATACTAAAACTAGACTAATAAATATCATAGACGGTCGCTTCATGGCTTCTTCTTTGACTGGTTGGATCTCGTAGATGTGGTTGGGCTACCTTGCTTTTGCTTGGCCGCCCTCATAGGTAGTCTCCTAATATTTGATTCTTCACGACCAGTGCTCAAAGACACACTGATCACTGGAGAACTCTGTTTTTGCTGCTCATTTACACATGTAGCACCAGCTATCATTTGACTCTGTTGCTGCCTCGTTTTAGGATTGAAATCTGGAACTTTTGGGTTTACTTTGCTTCCTGAGTTCAACTTGGAGGTGCTGCCAATTTTTGGCAAAGGCGAGCCAACTGAAAGCATCATCAGTCGAGTCCACCGCAAAATCAACACCCCAGTCTTCATCATCTTCGCCCCAAAGTTCGGATTTAATTGCCAGCTCTCTCAAATTTTCTTTGATAATTTCATTGTCGTTTCCAGTGCACATCACCAACTGTCCAGTGTGTCCTCCATGCTCCCCAAACGATTCCAACGATTGTGATGATACCTCAAAGTGCACCATCATCGCATTTTGGGAATCTTTGATGATTTGTTCTATCTCTGGACTGCAAAGTCGGAGCATTGGAGCTATGGGCCTGCTTACTTGCCCAACATCCTCCACATTAGGAGTTTGCCCAAAGCTTTCAACACTAGCTGGAGATTTCTCCACTGTTTCTACAAATGCTCGATCAAGCTGCCCAGCGCCTGCTGCATTAGTTTTAAAACCCCCAGCAGCAGCTCGATCTCCAGCTCTCTTTGATGCACCAACAGCGTCCAAACCATTTAGTGTACCAACATCATCCACGGCCTCTGGACCTCTTGGAGATTTGTGCATCTGAGACTTTGAAGCTGCCTCGCTTCACAATGTTGCATGGTCGTCGCAATATCATCCAACACAGTTTCGTGCATCAGATTCTGCTGTACAGTCGTCCCTTCTTGTTTGTTAGGAATTGCTGATTTTTCTACAGATTCAACAGGTGCTACAGCTGTTGGGGTTGCATACTGTTTGCAACTGCTTGAAATAAATGAATGTTGCTGCTGCTTTCTTATGGCTGGAGATTGCCTAGATTTTGCAATTGATTTATGATGAGCTTGCTGCCCTCCCTTCACAACATCTTCCATACCTTGTTCATTCATCAAGGCATCAAAAGTGTTAGAAACATTAACATTTTTTGTTGCACTGGTCCGAGTTTTGTGAGCTGAAACATTTTTTTTGTTATGCGAGGACTGTATATGATTTACCACTGTCCAATCTCTTGCTTTTGACTGGTCCAATATTTGAAGATGTGCTATAAGACCTGATGATTGTACAATTAAATCAGCATCTACAGCAGTAGGTTTAACCACCCCAGTAGCAGTTCGACCATTAGTCTGCACAATTTCATTAGGATTTTTCCCATCCTTAGAAGCTGTAGCAGCTGCACCCTTAGTAGGAGGTGATTCTTGCATCATATTCTTCCCTTTTCCATGAACCACGGATGCATCTCGATCAAGCCCCTTAACCTTGTGCATACCAATAATCCCAGTGACATCAGTTGAAATCGCAGCGACAAGTCGATCAACATTCAATGGAACAGTAGGTTTTGCACTATCCACATTTGACACCACAATATTTGACTGTTTTACAGGATCAACAGTATCCAAAGTTTCATGAATTTTCCCAGTTCCCTTTGTATTAGCTTTCACACACAAATGTCCAGCTACTATTTTTTCAACAGTAGTATGTGTTGCTCGATCACCAGTAGCATCTGTTGCTCGATTAAGCTGTAAACTCTGCTGATCGACCTCCGAAGGCTCCAAATCTACCAAGTTAGATTTTTATCATCAATATATGCTTAAGGAATAAATTCCCATTGAAAAATATCGAATTTAACTCAAAAATCCGAAATAGGTCAAAACTCGACCCCCGGGCCCGCATCCTGAAACTCAGAAAGTTTTACAGAAAAGTGTTCTTCTTCTTCTCACGAGTCCGTACATATAAAGAACACCAAAATCGG
>ML286159.1:287-17650 GCA_005239495.1 Nicotiana undulata
AAACAAGGTTACCTAGAGGGACAATTTCCCTCTTACGAGGTTAGAAAGGAGACTCACCTCGATAAGAGCACTCCTCGGACCAAGGACCGGATCAAAAGATGCGCCCGAAATTCCGAAACTACTCTTGACGGCTCACAACTAGCCAAACATAGCATAATTGAATCAATTCATGCTCCAGGAATAAGAATTAACAAGAAATTCCAAAATAAAGCCTTCTTGAAGGTTCTTGAAATTTCGACCTCGAGCCCACGCGTTCGGATTTCAAAAAATCTCGAAGGAATGAATTACCCGAAGCCCAAGGATCGTAATTACATAATTCATTTAGGAATTTATGGCTAAAAATAAAGTTTCACTATTTTCCCAAAACCCCACATCTTTCTATCAATTCCTATGAATTTTAAGATAATTGGAAGAGAATTTTATTTGAATTTGATGTTAAAAAGTCATGAAAACGGACTAGAAATCACTTACCTTGATGAATTTGAACTTGGGCAGCCCTTTCCCTAGCTTGGAGGAGCTCTAATGGAGGTTGGGAGTTGAGGAATGAAGAAGAAACCCGAAATTGGACATTTAAATACTGCCCAGGAAAACCTTCACAGCGATCGCGGCATCAGGCCTGCGATCGCGGAGAACAAATGACCCTGGCCCCCAGGAAGCACTATGCGATCGCATAGATGGGGCATGCGATCGCAGAGGGTAGGGAGGTAGGCTTATGCGATCGCAGGAGTGAGGTCTGCGACCGCAGAGAGGAACATGCAGTAGGGGGGGTAGGTAGGTGACTTGTGCGATCGCAGGGGTGAGTCTGCGTTCACAGAGAGTTGGGAAGGGGACCTTATGCAATCGTGGAGTGATGTCTGCGATCGCAGAGAACATTGGATGGCCCAGCATATTTACTTCTCTGTGATCGCATCCCTGCTTCTGCGATCGCAGAGAAGGAAACCAGAATGAAAAATTTCTGGTTTTTCGAACTTAGCTCCCGGGGGTCTAAAACACCCCCGAGCCCCTCGGGACCCCGTCCAAAAGCACCGGCAAGTCTGTATGCATGATACGGACTCGTTCAAACTGGTCTATACTACTCGGAATGACCCCAAATTTTGCAGACAAGTCACAAATGACTATACGGAACTATTTCTGGTCCCGAAATTCCATTCGAACCCCGATATCATGAAGTCCCGCTCCAAGCCAAATTCTAAACTTAAGGAAATCCTGATTTCCATTTCGGGCGCCGAAATGCTCCCGGGTCATCAGAAACCCGAGCCGAACATACGCCAAGTCCGAAATCATCATACGGAGCTACTGGAGCTGTCAGAACTCAATTCAGAGGTCGTTTGTTCAAAATGTTGACCGAAGTCAAACTTGGCCAAATAGGCTAGCCTTAAGGAACCAAGTGTTCCTAAACCATCCAAATCATTCCCAAATCCCGGACCACCTGCTCCCGCGAGTCATAAAGCAATAATAGCCGCTATGGAAGGTTTCATTTAAGGAAACGGGACCCTGATACGCAAAACGACCGGCTGAGTCGTTACATTCTCCCCCTCTTAAACAAACGTTCGTCCTCGAACGGGACTAGAATCGTACCTGCAGTGCTGAATAGCTGTGGATATCTGCTCCGCATGTCCCGCTCGAACTCCCAAGTCGCCTCCTCAACTAGTTGGCCTCTCCACTGGACCTTAACCGCGGAAACTGTCTTAGACCTCAACTGGCGGTTCTGCCTATCAATAATGGCCACTGGCTCCTCCTCGTAGCCCAACTTCTCATCTAACTGAATAGTGATGTAATCAACCACATGCGAGAAGTCGGCGTGATACCTCCGAAACATAGATACATGAAATACTGGGTGAACTCCTGATAAGGCTGGAGGCAAAGCAAGCTCATAAGCAACCTCTCCAACCCGCTTCAGCACCTCAAAAGGACCTATAAACCTGGGGCTCAGCTTGCTTTTCTTCCCAAATCTCATAATGCCCTTCATCGGCGAAACCTTCAACATGACCTTATCTCCCTCCATGAATGCTACATCACGTGCCCGCTGATCTGCGTAGCTCTTCTGCCTAGACTGTGCTGTACGGAGCCTTTCCTGAATAATCTTCACCTTTTCCAAGGCATCTCTCACCAGATCTGTACCATATAGCTTGGCCTCGCCAGACTCAAACCACCCGATCAGAGAACGACATCGTCGATCGTATAAAGCCTCAAATGGAGACATCTCGATGCTGGACTGATAACTATTATTGTATGCAAACTCCGCTAAGGGCAAGATTTGATCCCACTGACCCCCGAAATCAATTACGCAAGCCCTGAGCATATCCTCCAAAATCTGAACCGTACGCTCTGACTGGCCATCAGTCTGAGGGTGAAATGCTGAACTGAGGTCTATCTGAGTACCCATCTCGCTGTGCAAAGCTCTCCAGAAGTGCAAAGTGAACTGAGGACCCCGATCTGAAATGATAGACACCGGCACACCATGCAACCGGACTATCTCACGAAGGTAAATCTGAGCTAGCCTCTCGGTAGTATAAATAGTATCCACAGGAATGAAATGCGCCGATTTGGTCAACCTATCCACAATGACCCAAACCGCATCAACCCTTCGCAAAGTCCGAGGCAACCCAACCACGAAGTCCATAGTGATACGCTCCCACTTCCACTAAGGAATGGGCATCTGCTGAAACAGGCCTCCTGGCCGCTGATGCTCGTACTTAACCTGCTGACAATTAAGACACCTGACCACATACTAAACAATGTCCTTATTCATCCGCCTCCACCAGTAGTGCTGCCTCAAATCACGATATATCTTCGTCGCTCCTGGGTGAATAGAGTACCGAGAACCGTGCGCCTCTGCTAGAATCCTTTCCATCAGGCCATCAATATCAGGAACACACAATCGCCCTTGGAGTCGCAGAACACCATCCTCACCTAAAGTAACCTCCACTGTATCCCTAAGCTCTGATAGGCGTGGATCATCAAACTGTCGAGCCTTGATCTCTCCCAATAATGAAGACTGAGCTACCACATGAGCTAAAACTTGACGAGGCTCTGAAAGGTCCAACCTTACCAAACGGTTGGCCAAGGACTGTATGTCCAAGGCTATAGGTCTCTCCTCCGCTGCAATGTAGGCCAAACTACCCATGCTAGCTGCTTGCCTGCTCAAGGCATCCGCAACTACATTTGCCTTGCCCGGGTGATACAGAATAGTGAGATCATAGTCTTTCAACAACTCAAGCCACCTCCGCTGTCTCAAATTAAGGTCCCTCTGCTTGAGTAAGTACTGTAGGCTACGGTGGTCAGTATAGACCTCACAAGATACACCGTACAAATAATGCCACCATATCTTCAAAGCATGAACAATCGCCGCCAACTCCAAATCGTGCACAGGGTAATTTTTTTCATGAACCTTCAGCTGTCGCGAAGCATAAGCGATAACCCTGCCATCCTGCATCAACACACCTCCCAACCCGACGCGCGAGGCGTCACAATACACTGTATACACTCCAGACTCAGAAGGCAATGATAACACTGGTGCTGAAGTCAATGCTGATTTGAGCTTCTGAAAGCTCGCCTCACAACCGTCGGACCACAAAAATAGAGCATTTTTCTGAGTCAATCTAGTCAGTGGAGCGGCAATAGAAGAGAATCCCTCCACGAATCGACGGTAATAACCTGCTAAACCCAGAAAACTCCTGATCTCTGAAGCTGAAGTAGGACGTGGCCAATCTTCTGCGAATCAACCTTGATACCCTCACCTGAAACCACATGCCCCAGGAATGCCACGGACTCCAGCCAAAACTCGCACTTGGAGAACTTAGCGTATAGCTTCTGCTCTCGCAAGGTCTGAAGTACAATTCTCAAATGCTGCTCGTGCTCTCCCAGGCTCCGTGAGTAGATCAATATATCATCAATGAAAACAATAACGAAGGAGTCGATATACGTCCTGAACACCCTATTCATCAAGTCCATAAATGTTGCTGGGGCATTAGTCAAGCCAAAGGACATCACTAAGAACTCATAGTGGCCATATCTGGTGCGAAATGCAGTCTTCGGGACATCAGAAGCCCAAATCTTCAACTGGTGATAACCCGACCTCAGATCAATCTTTGAGAACACACGAGCACCCTATAGCTGATCAAAAAAATCATCAATGCGCGGCAGAGGATACTTGTTCTTGATGGTCACCTTATTCAACTGGCGGTAGTCAATACACATCCGCATAGACCCATCCTTCTTCTTCACAAATAGGACTGGAGCACCCCACGGCGACACACTCGGCCTAATAAACCCCTTTGGCCAACAACTCCTCAAGCTGCTCCTTCAGTTCCTTTAGCTCTTTAGGAGCCATACGATAGGGAGGAATAGAAATAGGCTGAGTATCTGGTTCCAAGTCAATGCAGAAATCTATATCTCGATCTGGAGGCATGCCTGGAAGATCTGAAAGAAACACATCCGGAAACTCCCGAACGACAGGCACTGAATAAAGGGTAGGAGACTCGACGGTGGTGTCCCGTACATAAGCAAGGTAAGACAGACACCCTTTCTCGACCATATGCCGAGCTTTCATGAAGGAAATGACCCGGCTGAAGGCAGTAACTGAAGAACCCCTCCACTCTAACCTCGGCGACTCAGGCACGGCTAATGTAACTGTCTTGGCATGGCAATCCAGGACATCATGATGAGGGGATAACCAATCCATGCCCAAGATGACCTCGAAATCAACCATATCCAACAACAACAGGTCGGCTCTGGTCTCCAACTCACAGAAGGTAATTATACAAGACCGGTAGACCCGGTCTACCATTACAGAGTCGCCCACAGGAGTGGATACATACAAGGGAGAACCCAAAGACTCGCAATTAACATCCAGAGAATGGGAAAATAATGCTGAAACATATGAATATGTGGACCCTAGATCAAATAGCACTGAAGCCTCTCTACCACATACCGAAATAATACCTGTAATCACAGCGTCTGATGCCACTGCGTCTGCCCTGGCTGGAATAGCATAAAATCTGGCTGGAGCACCCGATGACTGAGCTCCCCCAGGACGAGCTGAGGCTGAACGACCCCTTCCTAACTGGCCTCCCCCTCTAGGACGGCCC
The DNA here is from genome assembly GCA_005239495.1 of Nicotiana undulata. Lineage (NCBI taxonomy): Eukaryota > Viridiplantae > Streptophyta > Magnoliopsida > Solanales > Solanaceae > Nicotiana > Nicotiana undulata. The sequence goes on from ML286159.1 coordinate 5,378, forward strand.
CTGCCGATCTGACCTCCACCCCTAAGTGGTCGTGCTGCTGGTGCTGTAATCATAGGCTGCTGGCTCTGCTGCACGGCCTTGCCCCAATTCATGGGACAAAACCTCCATGCGTGACCCAAATCCCCACACTCGAAGCAACACCCTGGCACTACTGCTTGCTTCCCTGAAGAGGAGGAACCCTGACTAGTTGAAGAGCGGTGTGAATCCCCTGGTAAAGCACTGGGATAAGAACTGGAGGATCTCTAATGGCTAGAATAACTGCTGGGTGCATTCTGGATGGCTGAAGGATAATAGGAGCGCTCTGGCAGGGCACTAAACTGGGGCCTGACTGGAACAACCCTAGGAGATACTGGAGGTGCTGAATAGGAAGGCCTGCTGAACTGGACACCTCCGTACTGACCCCTGGCCCTAGCTGGAGCCCCTCTGAAGTCGCCTACAAACCTTGCCCTCTTGTCCTGCTGACCCTGCTGACCTAGCTGACCCTGCTCCCTGCCCCTCACACGATAACCCTCGATACGTCAAGCTATCTCGACTACAAGCTGATATGGGGTACCCATCTCTACCTCTCTGGACATGGAAGTCCTTATACCCGGATGTAAACCTGCCACAAATCGTCGAACCCTCTCAGCATCTATGGGCAATATCATGAGAGTATGGCGAGACAACTCTGTGAACCTGGCCTCATAATCTGACACAGACATCTGCCCCAGCTCTAACCTCTCAAACTGACCCCGAAGCTCCTCCCTCTCAGATGGTGAAATGTATCTGTCCAAAAATAACTGAATAAACTGCTCCCAAGTAACCGGTGGTGACCCTGCTGGCCTACTGAGAACATATGACTGCCACCAGCGACGAGCTCTGCCCTCAAGCTGAAATGTCATGAAATCTACCCCGTGTGACTCTAATATCCTCATGTTGCGCAGTCTGTCACTGCACCTCTCGATAAAATCCTATGCATCCTCTCCTCGCTCACCCCCAAAGGTCGGAGGGTGAAGCTGGGTCCACCTACCCAGCAACTTCTGCTGGTCTATCTCTGCAACTGGCCTTGGCTCCGGTGCTTCCACCCCAGGATGAACCGCGATCACCGGTGGGATATCTGGAGTACGATGTACTGTTGCCGCTGGTCTTGTAGCCTGGGCGGTAGAGGTCTGAACTGCCCCTCCTGCTTGAGAAGCAGCAGGATCTGATGGAAGTACACCCGCTTGTCACATAGTATCCATGAACCTCAGCATACGACCCATGACCTCCTAGAAGCCCCGCGCCGTCATAAAATCAGCGGGTGGTGGAGCTACTGGAGGCAGCTCATCCTGCTCCTCAACATAAGGATCCTCAATCGGTGCAACCGGTACTGCTCTGGGACTCCCTCGCCCCCTACTATGAATAGGAGCCCTACCCCTGCCCCTACCATGGCCTTGAGCGGCGAGGGTAGCAGCCTCTCCTGGATCAGGAACATGTGAAGCACGCGTCCTCACCATCTGTGAGAGAATAGAAGAACAGGTTTGAGTACATCATTGGTTGCACGATAAGATATGAACAAAAAGAGTTTCTTAACACCCTGTAGCCTCCTGAAGATAAGTACAGACGTCTCCGTACTGATCCGCAAGACTCAACTGGGTTTGCCCGTGACTCATGAGACTATGTGAACCTAAGGCTATGATACCACGTTGTCACGACCCAAATCTTAATTCAGGTCGCGATGGCTCCCAACAGCGGGGTTAGGCAAGCCGGCATAACTTTCACAAAGTGATACCCTTCCCATTCGATCAAACAAGTCAATGGTTACCAGTTTATAACAACTAATGTGATACTAGTCTTGCGTGAAGGTAAAATCATAGTAGATACAAGGACGAAATAAAACATATACATAGATACACATCCCAAAACCCCAAAAATATATACCGCGCGTGTGACAGGAACTAGTGTCACGAGAAACTACTGAATGTACAATGACTACAACATATACAGGGTCTCAGTCTGAGTGAAATAGACAAAGAGCATAACAAAGAAACTCCCGGACGCTGCTAGGAAGTCGCCAGGAAAGCAGCTCACCGTGAAGTATGACCACACTATCAATATCTGGCGCCGGCATGAAAATCAGATGGACCAGCCTCCGGACCTGTACAGTCAAGTACAGAAAAGGAAAGAAAGTGCAGCATGAGTACATATATATAAATATGTACCCAGTGAGTATCCCGTCTAATCTCGAAGAAGTAGTGACGAGAGGTCGACTCGATACTCACTAAGGTCCAACAGTCGTAAAGTAAGCAGGATGTAAAGAAAACTGTAAGCAAGTGAAACAATTAATCAAGTACATCAATATCCGACATCAAATAGCAACTCTCAAATCAACAAGTTTAATATCCGCCATGGCGTACGACCCGATCCCACCCTGGTAGTCTCAATCTCGCCATGGCGTATGGCCCGATCCCACCTTGGTAGTCTCAATCTCGCCATGGCGTACGACCCGATCCCACCCTAGTAGTCTCAATCTCGCCGTGGCGTACGGCCGGATCCCACCCTGGTAGTCTCAATCTCGCCGTGGCGTACGACCCGATCCCATAATATAATCAATCATCACTCTGCCGTGGCGTACGACTTGATCCCAAAATATAATCAATCATCACTCTGCCGTGGCGAACGGCCCGATCCCATAATATAATCAATCATCACTCTGCCGTGACTTTCTTATCACTCTTAAATCAAGCCAAGTATCACACGTTCAAAGACAACAATACCAATCACACAAGTATACAAGTCATATCTATGCTACAACAGAGGAAAACAATGAGCATGATGTGTCCTAACTACCCGGACGAAGCAGTAATAGCCACTACGTACGGACTCTCGTCACTCGGTGCGTACGTAGCCCCCAAACAAGATCAAATAGCAAACAAGGTTACCTAGAGGGACAACTTCCCTATTATGAGGTTAGAAAGGAGACTCACCTCAATAAGAGCACTCCTCGGACCAAGGACCGGATCAAAAGATGCGCCCGAAATTCTGAAACTACTCTCGACGGCTCAAAACTAGCCAAACATAGAATAATTGAATCAATTCATGCTCCAGGAATAAGAATTAACAAGAAATTCCAAAATATAGGATTCTTGAAGGTTCTTGAAATTTCGACCCCGGGCCCACGCGTTCGGATTTTGAAAAATCTCGAAGGAATGAATTACCCGAAGCCCAAGGATCGTAATTACATAATTCATTTAGGAATTTATGGCTAAAAATAAAGTTTCACTATTTTCCCAAAACCCCACATCTTCCTATCAATTCCTATGAATTTTAAGATAATTGGAAGAGAATTTTATTTGAATTTGATGTTAAAAAGTCATGAAAACGGACTAGAAATCACTTACCTTGATGAATTTGAACCTGGGCAGCCCTTTCCCTATCTTGGAGGAGCTCTAATGAAGGTTGGGAGTTGAGGAATGAAGAAGAAACCCGAAATTGGACATTTAAATACTGCCAGGAAAACCTTCACTGCGATCGCGGCATCAGGCCTGCGATCGCTGAGAACAAATGACCATGGCCCCCAGGAAGCACTATGTGATCGCATAGATGGGGCCTGCGATCACAGAGGGTAGGGAGGTAGGCTTATGCGATCACAGGAGTGAGGTCTGCGATCGTAGAGAGGAACATGCAGTGGGGGGGGGGNGCGATTGCGGAGTGATGTCTGCGATCGCAGAGAACATTGGATGGCCCAACATAATTACTTCTCTGCGATCACAGAGAAGGAAACCAGACAGAAAAATTTTTGGTTTTTCCAACTTAGCTCCCGGGGGTCTAAAACACCCCTGAGCCCCTCGGGACCTTGTCCAAAAGCACCGGCAAGTCGGTATTCATGATACGGACTCGCTCGAACTTCCGGAACATGAGAAACAACAACGTAACTCAAAATTCAACCCCAAAACCAAATTAATCAAACTTAAGAACTTTGAAATTCTAGAATTCATTACATTGCGCCGAACGGGTCTATACTACTCTGAATGAGCCCAAATTTTGCAGACAAGTCACAAATGACTATACAAAACTATTGAAGGTCCCAGAATTCCATTCAAACCCCGATAGCATGAAGTCCCGCTCCAAGCCAAATTCTAAACTTAAAGAAATCCAAATTTCCATTTCGGGCGCCGAAACGCTCCCGGGTCATCAGAAACTCGAGCCGAACATACGACCAAGTCCGAAATCATCATACGGAGCTATTGGAGCTGTCAGAACTCAATTCTAAGGTCGTTTGCTCAAAATGTTGACCAAAGTCAAACTTGTCCAAATAGGCCAGCCTTAAGGAACCAAGTGTTCCTAAACCATCCAAATCATTCCCAAATCCCGGACCACCCGCTCCCGCGAGTCATAAAGCACGAATAGCCGCTATGGAAGGTTTCATTTAAGGAAACAGGACCCTGATACGCAAAACGACCGGTTGGGTCGTTATAGAGATGATATGATGAGATGCCCTCAGAGGCTTGATGATGTTATGAATGCATATACCCATGCATGGTATGACATTTATACGCTAATGCATGACATTTTTTTAAGTTCACAGAGACATTCAGATATACATGTTGAGTCTTTTACTCCATGTTTCTCTCGTGTCTATTGTTTACTGATTTTCATTCCTTACATACTTGGTACATTATTTTTACTGACGTCCCTTTTGACTGGGGACGCTGTGTTTCATGCCCGCAGGTCCCGATAGATAGGTTGAGAGTCCTCCTAGTAGGCTATCAACTCAGCGGAAAATGTTGGTGCACTCCATTTGCTCCGGAGTTGCTTATTTAGCCAGTATGATTTAGACATGTATTGATTGGTATGTCGGGGCCCTGTCCCGGCCTTATGATATTTATGTACTCTTAGAGGCTTGTAGACATAGGTCATGTATGAAAGATTGTATGGGCTTGTCGGCCTATGTTCAGTGTACGAGTGATTATTTTGGCCTTGTAGGCCCGTATGTCATATGTATAAGTCAGTATATCAGGTTGAGTCGTTTTATATCAAATGTTCCCTCATGTTTTATTCTTGTTACCTCATACGACATTTCTGGCCCATTAACCCATGTTGATGTAATAGGAAAAATATGTTACGTTGGTACTCGGTTGAGTATGTCACCGGGTGCCTGTCGTGGCCCATCGGTTTGGGTCGTGAGAAAAGTGGTATCAGAGAAGTTATATCCTAGGGAGTCTACAAGCCGTGTCTAGTATATTCTTGTTTATGGGTGTGTTGTGCACCACAATTATAAGCAGGAGGCAATAGGGCATTTAGGACTTTCACTCTTTATTCTTAATCTAAATCGTGTGGTAGAGCCCACTTGTAAGAATTCAGATTCCTAAATTCTCTTATATTCGTAATACAATGATACCGACATCCAGAAAGATGGTTGGTAAGAGATATAACTATGCAGGAGTTGAGTTAGAGGAACTCGAGTTCGCATCATTCCTATGATAAATAAATGTGAGGTCTTCAGCAGATCGCGTATGTAATAAGACGTGTAAGATTCTTGATAAGGAGCCTTAAGGCAAGAATATGTATCCTCCCCTATGGTGAAAGGCAATGAGAGATTTAGAAGATAGATACAAATTTCAACAAGTAAAAGAAGCAAGATGAAGAAGGGTACAAGGTACCTAGTTAGTGAAGAATATCATTATTTACCATTCACGAAGAGAGATATAAGCATTATGAGTTACCTTCACTCTTAATACTTAATCTTTTGTGTAATTTTGTTGAGAATTAAGACATTTATTGATGATTATTGGTATATTTCAGGTGTCAAGTGATTTAGAGATGATTGTGAAGAAAAAGTGTGAAAACAAGTCAAAAAGGAGCTAAAATTGAAAAATGAAGTCTTCCTAGTTTTTACTCTATGCGATCGCCAGTGAATGTATGCGATCACACAGTTCCAGGAAAATCAAACTATGTAAACGCATGAATAAGTATGCGATCGCACAGTGTTATGGTGGTCAGCGGATTGGTCAACTAACTATGCGAACGCTGGACCCTATACGCGATCGCATAGGCTTGGGAAAAGGTTATTCAGTGCGAACGCAGGCCTATGGCTGCGAACGCACAGTACAAAATCTGGGCAATCCTGGGTAATTTTGGAATTTCACGTTTTAATCCCCAAACCTCTTTTATACACGACTTGCAGTTATTTTCTGTATCTTTGGCATTGTAAAACATAATTTTGTGTCTTGAAGACAAGGAAGAACAAGTATTGAAGCTAGGGTTTGCACACACACTTGGGTTTTGAAGATTTCAATCTTTGTGGTTAAGGTTTTCTTACCCATTTATGTTTATTTCTTAATTTCATTGATTTGTATTGAATATTTAAGTGTGTAGTATTTATTTCCAACACTTGAACCTTGTTTATGGAAATATTCATATTTAAAGTGTGGATTAAATACCTTGTTGTGCTTATGTATTGAATGATTTTTATGTATTTATGAAGTGAGTTATTGTTACTTTAATTATTCTTGTTCTTTAATATTTCCAAAGGGATTAGCTAAACCTAGGACTCGCCCATTAACTCCGAATTAATTTTGGAAAAGATAATTTAGGGTTGGGAAAGACTAATTAACAAGAACTTGAGGCTTTAACCCTCATTTATAGATTCTATCTAGGAATAAGATTGAACTATTTGTAGCCATTTTCGGGTGTTCTTAATCTCTTAATTGAGTTAGGAATAATTCAATAGGAAGTCTTGTTAGTCTTTGGAAAAAGCTAATTAAGAATTATTATTCGTGGCTAATTAACATAAACTCGCTCATATTTGTAAAATCGTGAAATACATTGGATCGTTACTTGAGTGTAATTCCTGAAGCATTCATACTTGTTGCCATTGATCATTTTACTTGCTTTCTAGGTTAGTTTATATTTTTGCATTTAGTTATAAACATTTTCACAATCAAAATCTAAGTGTTTGGCACTGCGCGATAAGTGATAATTCTCTTACATTCCTAATCGCCTCCATATTGTTCTCTGTGGGATTCGACCCCAACCTAGTTGGGTTATTATATTTGACAATCGACCGCTTACACTATTCTAAGGTGTAATTTAAGCGTATCATAGAGGTATGTACAATTGGCCACACCGATCTAAGTTATGCCCTATGGGAGCTAACAAAAATGGTTTAAGAGAAGGACGGAAAATCAGGATGTGGCTTGCGTTAGAGTAACCCATAATGGTGGATTGATTGTCTGCGTTAGTTGACATTTACAAAGGATATTGCAAATATGCTAATAGATCTTCTTGTAAGACACCCAGATAGTGCAGTCTAAAATAGTACAACTAGATGTGAGTACTACAAAGATAGGCACTGGAAGCCTGGAAGAGATAAATATAATCTTAGTGCGGCTCTCGTCCCTAGTAGAGAGAGAATGTTAGGCAGTCTGAAGAGCTAGTGGAAGGAGCAAAGGGGAGCTAAAAGCAAAAGAATATCTTGTTGAAATTTTCAGAATAAAGTGATAGACAGAAATGTTAGCAGGGAAATAAGAAGAGAGTTAATGAAGCATTATGAGTAAAACGTGGTACATGGATGACAACGGTAGATTAAAAAAACAGTATTACAGAGTCTATAGGCAAGGGAAGGAAAATACGCGAGGTGACAGGCCTTGAGGCAACAAAAGAGTATAGGTCATAAAAGTCATATCCTCATTTCGAGAAATAAGTCCGTGACTCTAACGTGATTACCAGAAGGAAAAGTTAGACCCCAGTATAGAAAGCAATATGGATTGGTGAACAAGATAAACTAAACATGAATTAGGGATTGAGTGATTTGATAATGGTCGGCATCATGAGAATTTAAAATTGTGTTCCAGCAATGATAGAATGGACAACATAAGAAAATTCATGAGAAATTCAGAGAACGGTCATTCAGGTAGACGCTTCCCTAAAGCAAGCAATGCGAGCAAAGTTTAATCTTAAGAGACTGTATGTGTCAGTTACTAAGTGTCCCCCTCGCGAGTAAGGGAATTTGTTATCCTTGGTACAGAACGATTACCGCAAGGCGAGTAAGGGTCATCGATGATGTGAAAAGACGCCAAAGATGAAGAGGTAAAACATTTGTACGTAGATCATCGTAGCACTAAATGTTAGTACTCCCCTAAAAAGGGGAATATGGAGTGATGTGGTATTAAGTCAAAATTAAATGGTTTTAGTAATTATGGAATGGTAAAGGAGGAACGCAATAAAAATGATAAAGGAATGAGATTGCACTTATCCAAGTCCTACATCTATGCTATGACTCCAGAACATTATGCAAGTACAACACCGGGGAGAGGTAGTAAGGGTTTCCCCTGGATGTTATTGATAAATAAGTGTGAATGAACACTTGAGACATAAGGAGCTAGTGGGAGAGGTAAGTTAAGACAAAGAAATAACCCAAGAGAGATTACGCGGAATATAGATATGAGAATGGGCCAACGAGTAGTTAGTAGTTGATTGAGGAAGAGCCTAGTTATGGCTAGACAAGAGGATACAAACAAATCAATAGATCATCCAAGATAAAAAGAATGAACCTCAACATGGGGAATTCAGTCTCGCAGATATGACATCATAACCTTGAGAAATATTCAGATAGGAGTTGGGGTAGTTAAAGATATTGTATGAGTGTTATGGAAATAAAAGAGAGTCCCACTAGGAAGACAGTCAAAACATCAGTTCAGAAGCAACTGTGCGAGCACATGAATGTGGAGGTAAGTAACTAAGGACAATTATAGGTGAGTACGAACATAAAATTTTTTGTTGGGTAAGCGATATAACAAGCTTGTAACTTTACAAGAGCCAGAAGGTCTCCCTAAGTACTACAATGAAATACTAGCAGAACTTTACGACAACAGTGACCTAAATAGGGAATGGTCAATGACCTAAAGAGGGAATGGTCTTGTAACAACAGTCTCATAACAACATTGTATGTACTCCTTAAGAAAGTGGCACCTACCGTGGCTAATGAACGAGAAGTAAAATCAGGAGTGATATTCAAGATCATATGAGTTGTATGGAATTCCAATATGTGTGGACACTAAGGTAAGCTAAGTATGCACACAACAAGGAGGCAGGAAGACCAGGAAAAATAATTGCTTACATTTAAAGAAAGCTGAGAAGGAACGAAAAGAATTATTCTATTAATGATCCAGAGATAGTTACGTTATGAACGCACTTAAGAGTTAGGAGTTTTATACATGCTGCATATACATTGACAATTATACATCTGTAGAAGATTCCGGTATAAGTTAAAAAAAAGAATTGAGCCCAGGTCATATACAAAGGATTGAATTGTTAAAGGGTTGTATCATGGATATTCCATAGCGCCCGTGAAAGGATAAAGTAATAACTAATACCATGAGCCACAGATCGGAAGAGAGTTTAGTCCTACATAAAGGTTGATCAAAAGGAAGAGGAAACTAAGGAGTTACATCAACCAAGTAAATCAAGAGTCTGATTATTGGCCCCAGACAATTATAGAAATTGTGATTGAGAACATTGCAAGATCATCCTTAATATCAGAGGCACAAGAGAGATAGTACAACATAACCACCATATTCCATAATAGCCCTATGCTAGAGCCAGTTAGAAGAGTACCAGCCTAAACAAAAAAGGTCAGCATGGAGCTACCACTAGATTGTGTATGCACAAGAGGTTCAAGTATTATAATAGAGCTTCAAGTTGTGGATGTGAATCATACCTTTGTGGAAGTGAGGTTATGAAAGAGATAGAAGTTGTGATGCAAGATTATAAAGGTGAACAACGTTCGAGATACTCAAATGCAGAAGGTTGTGAATTGTCAATATTTCGGATGGAAGACTAGAAGCGCTGCGATTCAGTATCCAGGAATGATAGCGGCATTGTCAGTGGCATATCATCCAGCCAATGGTTTTTAGGTATCAAGAGGTCTAGTTAAGAAAGTAAATAATAGTTAGAGACGATACGATGTCTCGCTTGATGTTCCAGAATAACACAAGGAAATCTATGGTACAAGTAAGTTGAAAGAAGGTTTCGAGTAGTGTAAATGGATATGTGTAGATCACAAGCAAAAGTATGGTAGAGCGACAAGGTTTTGACAAGATTATAAGTATTGTGCTATTTCAAACAAGTGATACGTAAATTCGTGAAGGTGAGAGGGTAAGCGAATCGAATAAAATGAGTTTCATCGAAGTTTGACATTTTAAGATAAAATAAGGTCCAAGCTATAATACCCCGTATTCATGGACTAGTGTCATACAAGGCACCACATGACCATGATAGTAAGGTATATAAAGTGCGTTAACAAGTGAGTAGTATTTTAAGTAATTTGAGATAATTCTTAATTATGTGAAAAATTTATTAATTGTGGAGATAATTATGATTAAGTGGATAAAAATCTTTTTTGGGGCTGCCACTTGGCATCAAGCTAAGCCAAAGTGGCAATATGCATGATGAGTCATAAGGCATAAGATGCCTTGTTTACACGTATAGAATTATTGGATAATTACCTTTGCTTGGTCTCTTTAGTGATAATATAACTTGGAGAATATGAATGGAGTTATGGCATGCTTGCCACTTTAGATTATAGACCATCAACGTTGGGTGATTAACAAGTTAAATGGTTATTCATCATTGCAAGTGCTATCTTTCAATGGAGTGGATATTAGTCGGATACGAAATAATGTGTTATGATATCAATAATATCATACAGATTTTTTTCTACTTAGATCCACCGTTACGTGTAGTCGCGATTGACGTGTATTAGAGGAATTGTCAAGAGAATCGGCTCAGGTATGTTAAGGCTATCCCTTCTTTCTTTTTGGCATGATCCATATGACACAAGCGAAACGAGCAAATGCACAACTTCCATAAATGACTTTGTTCATAGAAATGCTAGAGATGCTTATGTTCTTGATTTCCCATATGTCTTATCATTCTATCATCTGTTCATGGGTCTCAGAAAATACGCAAGTTGAAACAGTTTATTTCATGGTATTAATCAAAGGTATAATGGTCTTATGACACTCCGAGAGATTTTATTGACGTACTTCTCATGCATTGCATTCATTTATACATGTACATTAACCCATGACCAGGTGGCATTATATACATATACATATGTATATATGTATATGGGATATGGGAAAAAGTAACGGCGTTATATACGCGCCACCACCTGATCAGCTGGTATACGTTGATTATTTGCCCTCAGTGGCCGAAATGATATGATGGGATTCCCTTAGAGGCTTGTTGATGTTATGAACGCATATACCCATGCATGTTATGACATTTATACGCATATGCATGACATTACAACATTAAATGTGTGATGACCCAAAAGGTCATCCTGAGTAATTCCAGTTAAATCTGTGTTTCGAGGCCTCATAAGCCTCCGTTAATCTCACCTCGATAGGCGTGTGCAGCCCGGGCAGGTAGCCGAAAAACTTCCATGTGAAAATTTGATAAAATGGGATTTTTGAATTGAAGAATTGAATAAAGTTGACTTTGGTCAACATTTTTGGTAAACGGATCCGGACCCGTGATGTTACGGTCTCGGAGGGTCCGTAGGAAAATATGGGACTTGGGCGTATGCCCGGAATCGAATTCCGAGGCCCCAAGCCCGAGAAATGATTTTTTAAAGAAAATTGTTTTCTGAAATATTAAAGGAATGTGAAAGTGAATAATTATGTGAAAACCTTGTTACCGGGACCGTGTTATGGTTCCGGAGCCCGGAACATGTTTATTATATGTTGTTTGTCCTATCTGTGAGTTTTGGTGTAAAACGGGTTTGATTTGATTGGTTTCGGGTACAAGTGAGGAAAATGAAGTTAATGAACTTGTGAGGTTTCTAAAGAATTTGAAATGTGGCTTGAGAAGTGATTTTATGTTCCCGAGGTCCGAATGAAATTCCGAAGCCGGAAATAGTTCCGTTGTGTCGTTTATAACTTATCTGCAAAATTTGAAGTCATTCCGAATGGTTTAGGCTGGTTCGACGCGTTAAAATGAATTCTAGAATTTCAAAGTTCTTAAGTTTTGAATTCAGGGGTTTTGGAGAGTGATTTTGAGTTTTAGCGTTGTATTGGGTGTTCCGTGAGCTCGAGCAAGTCCGTTTAATGATTTGGGATTTGTTGGTATTTTTGGACGGGGGCTCGGGTGGGCCCAGGTGCCTCCCGGACCCTGTGCGAGGACAAAAACCAGCAAAGACCACTGCTGGTGCACAGCAGCTGGCCGCAGGTGCAGGACCGTCCCTGTGGTCCCAGCCTCGCAGGTGCGAACCCCAGCCCCTTGCCCAAAGTCCGCAGGCGCGAGACCGCA
>MDKH01119783.1:0-20784 GCA_005239495.1 Nicotiana undulata
CAATTCTCCCTCCGACTAGGTCTCGTGACGGCACCTAGTCTAGACGACTAGGTAATCCTATTAATTAAGCAAAATTTAGATAAAACAGGTAAAAAAAAATAGTACGTGAAATAAATCATACTAAAGTCGACGCCGCTCGGCATTAACAGTTACTTTACCCAGAACCCGGAATATCACAATACATCACAAGCTACTCTACTGCTCAATAGGTACAACTGGATAGAAAAGACCGTATAGTTTCATCTACAAGTACTACAACTGCAAGATAGGAAGGGGACTCGGAGATCTGCGGACGCTGCAGATTATACCTCGAGTCTCCTGATACCGCTGCTGCTGGCTAGCTGAGATACCGCGTACTAGGACCTGGATCTGCACATGGGGAAAAACATGCGCAGAAGGGCGTGAGTACTCCACATTCGGTACCCAGTAAGTGCCAAGCCTAACCCCAGACAAGTAGTGACAAGGTCAGGTAGAGGCCCTACTGAGATTTGCAAAATAACAAATATAGAGAACAAGTAAGTAAAACAGGTGATAATCGACAGGAATTATAAGTAAAGGCTATCAAGAAACGGTATAATCAAATGCTCGGATCAACGCAATATATGTATATATAAAGCTCTGTAAGAAGTAAAGTACAATGCAATGCAAAATGAGGGAAAGGCTCAGGTCTACGCCCGCAATCCCTGTATCTATACGTAATATAAAGTAAATCTCCAAAATAGCGTAGCTTTAAGGGTTTGAGGAAAAGCCAGTTGGAAATCACGAAGAAGGATCATTAAATCAGTTTCAAAGAGGAGTAACAATTGGAAAATCAGTTAGAAATCAATTTACCATGATAAATCTTAAGTTATGCAACTTAAATGATAGCAGTAATAATAGAGTTTGAAAGGAAGCATTTTGTAGAAAGAAATAAGGAACTTCAGTGAAAATATCCCGTGCACGCGCTCGTCACCTCACGTACACGGGGTTTTTATAGGAAAAACCAGTAAAAATGCCTAAGGGAGATTCCCCAACACAGAGTTAGGCAAGCCACTTACCTCAACTGTGCAAATCAACCGCTAATCACTCTCTTGCCACGAGTATCCAACTCCGGGTGGCCCAAATCTATTCAATTCGATGGGATAACGTAAATATAAATTCAAGAAATCGGAATAATTAGTTAATTCAGAAATAATACGCGAAATTAGAAAATTTGACCAAAACGCCCCTCGGGCCCAAGTCTCGGATTCGGGTAAAATTTATATTTTCCGAAACCTTATTCACTCAAGAGTCTAATCATATGAAAATCTCTCAAATCGGAGGTCAAATACCCAATCAAAACCCCAAAATTCGTTCTAGGAAGTTTCTTCTAATTTTCCCAAATTTCAACTCAAAAATCTCGAATTAAGGGTGGAATTTAAGACTAGAATCATGGAAATTAACCTATGATGGTTAGAAATCACTTACCTAGATTACCCACGTGAAAATCCTCTCAAATATCGCCCCTCCCGAGCTCCCACAACTCCAAATTGGTGAAATAACAAAGCCCTCGGATTTTAGAATATGAACAGGGATTTCCGCACCTGCGGCCCCTTTAACCGCACCTGCGGAATAATCATCGCAGGTGCGGAAAATCACTTATTTCCCTGGGACCGGTCCTGCGATAGAAAGGTCGCGCCTGCGGTTCCGCGCCTGCGGTTCCGCGCCTGCGGTTCCGCGCCTGCGGAGCCCAGGTCGCGCCTGCGATCCCTGACCTGGCCACTAGGACCGCCCCTGCGATAGAAAGGTCGCGCCTGCGAAGCCCAGGTCGCACCTGCGATCCCTGACCAGCCACTGGGGCTTCGCACCTGTGGCATAAATCCCGCGCCTGCGTGCTCGCACCTGCAGAAATTCCATTGCAGGTGCGGAACACCAGATTCAGGTCTGGTTCAGCACTTTGAAATTTTTCCAAACTTCCCGTTAAACATCCGAATCGACTCCGAGGCCCCCGGGACCTCAACCAAAACCACCAACTGACCCCAATACCTCATTCCAACTTAGTCGAACCTTAAACACACGTCCCCTAACGTCAAAATATCCAAAAATGCATAGATTCAAGCCTAGGAACTTATGAATTTTCAAGCATTCACTTCCGACGCCGAACCACGTCTAAACTCGTCCGAATGACCACAAATTTTGCACTCAGGTCATAAATGACATTCCGGACCTGCTGTCGCTTTCGGAATTTCATTCCGAGTCCGATATCAGAATCTCACCTATCGGCCGAAATCGCCGGAATTCTAACTTTCGCCAATTCAAGCCTAAATCTACGTCTGGCCTCAAAAACACATTCCGAACACGCTCCCAACCCCGAAATCACTCAACGGAGTCGACGGATTTCCATTCTGGATCCGTCTTTCACATCTCCCGCTCCGGCCCAATTTCTAAGGTCAAAGCTCACCTTAAAGGACTATATGTCCAAAAACACTCCAATTTTCATCACTCAATGTTCCGACTCGTTCCATTAACCTAATAAGACAAGGGAGGAACAGTTATCAGGGGATCGGGGCGCTAACTTCCCAAAACGACCGGCCGGGTCGTTACAAGTGAGTTGTTAATCGTTCGAGGCTCTTGAGGCGGTATAGGTGGTGGAGGAGTGAGATTGTCCCTTCTTGGTGGTGCTTGAGGCATATGTTTTGGATGTAGAGTTATTGGTGGTCTAGGTTGTGGTGAAGGTTGATAAGGTAGTAGTTGATGTATTTTGGTGGTTGAAGTGTGGTTGGGGGTTGTCTTTGGTGTTGGTAGCGGGGTGGCGGATAAGTGTAAAGTGCATTGCAAAAAACATCAAAGGATGCAATTTGGCTTGGTATAGTATAAGCATCATAATCTCCACTTGGACTAAGAGAAGGACTTGTGAATTGATTTGCACTACAAACTTCATATCCAATATCTTGCCTTTCCATCAACTTATGCTCAAAGTATTTAGGAATGAAGGAATGTCACCTTACATTTAGATCAACCACATACCTATTCCATTCTACATTAATTGGAAGTAGGGTTGTGCACGGATCGAATCAGATCGGATTTAGTATATTTCTTAGTCGGATTTCGAATTCTAGAAAATACAATCCGAATCCGCTCCGAATTATATCAGATCGGATTCGGAAAGTTTGGACCGGATCGGATTTCGGATCGTTATTATGTCTCAAAGTTGCAAACTAATATGTATATTTTCTTTGTAAAAGAGGCAATGCATTAAGAAAAAATCATGTTTATACAATTATGAGAGTACTATGGTGCCAATATAGCTAAATCTAGCAATTGTAAAGGTAATAACTTGGAGGAAGATGTAAAGGAAGTACTGACTATCCGAAATTAAAGTGTAGTATTTATACATTGCCTAATAATTTTGGATTTCGGATCGGATCGGATTAAAGTATACCAATCCGAATCCGATATGAAATCCGAAATTTTAATAAACACAATCCGAAATCCGATCCGAAATTTTAATAAGCACAATCCAAAATCCGATCCAATCCGAATCCGAAATCCGAAATTAAATGGATCGGTTCGGATTTCGGATATCTGATCCAAATGATTAGCCCTAATTGGAAGATTATGATCAGAAACCAAGGCTTTCCCAATCGTACATGGCAATACTTCATAGGATATACATCATACCAAACCACTTCTTTAAAGTCTCCTTTGATTATAGTAACCATCACATGTCTATCAACTCGCTCACCTGGAAATTTATAAGGCGATTCCCTTAGAATACAACTCAATCCCAACCATTAAACAAAGTACGAAGCAATGAAGTTGGTCGCATAGTGATTACTTATAGCAACCAAGCAATATAGCCTTATACATTCGCTTCATAATGTCTCAAATTTATCTTTCTCCCACTTTCATCATAAAAGATTTCAACACTTGGAGAAGCACAATTAGTTCCATAAGAAGATCCCACACAACCATCCATACCTTACTTATGATCTTTGTACCTACAAAAGAAAACTTAAAGCAAGAAAGCCGATTAGTAAAAATAAGACATCACAATTCACCCCCTTAGTGTACCGCTGAATATATATGTCACTCAACACTTGTGTTTACACTCAAAGGTCAAAGGCTTTTGCGACCTCGCTCTATTGAACTCACCACTCTAGCCTTTTTTCACACAAGGGTATCTAAAAGTTCTCTTCACAAACAACGTTCTCAAATCAATCCAAGTAGGCAATCAAGTACCGATTCAGAATGGAATGTATGTGACACCAAAGAAAGCACAATTAAGAAAAAAACTAACGGACTTGAGCCAAACAATTCACAACGAAAATAAAGAGAAAAACATGAAATAAATGGCATGAAAAAAATAAAGCACACAAAAAAAACTAGAATTAAACTCAATATGAACTAATATCAAGTTATTAAGTTAAGAGTTAAGGTTACTACAAATTGGAAAGAAAGAAAAGAAAAGAAACTACAAAACTAGACACTTCTCAAATTTTGTGGTCATATTTGTAAAAATTGGACATATTGGTAAAAACTAGACAGGTTCTGTTCAATAGCTCATTGTACAGGGGTCAACTTTCAAGGGGCTGTCCACAACTTATATTAATGTCCTCAGAAAATTAGAGCTTCACAAACTTCCCAACTGCAAACTTCTGCTGCTCTTGGAACAACTCTCAACTGGTTTCTGCTGCAAACATTCTGCAGCAAATTTTCCCTAAGCTGGGTAGAAATACAGACTACAGAAAAAAAAAACAGTCAAGAAAACCGCAGAAACACTGGTGCAAAACTTCTATAACTTATGGAGAACTGAGATGTCACAGATCACCCTCGTGCTCAAAGATTTTCAGATTAGCCTCGACAACCAAAAAATGACATTCAGTTCTTAAGTCAGGAAGCAGGCTCAACCCAACAGTAAAAATTCCAATGTTCAAACAGGCCAACACCTTCACCTATGCAGTTTCATTTCAAACTACAGCAGCTGCCAATCCAATTCAGTAGCTAACTCAGCAATTAACAACTTCACTTCAGCTGCAAGCTTTAAGCTCTGCCGATTTTCTCAAAAGGTTAACAACCAGCAATGTAACTGCAAAATTTCAGCTCAAGAGTGCAGAATTACAGTTGAATCGGTGCAGATTTGCAGCTCCATCTTTGCAGTATTTTCTGCTCAAACAGTGCAGAAACAAAGCACAAAGCTGCAGAGTTTCTTAGATCCAATGCCAGCCCAAAATTGCAGTTTTCAGCAGCTCAAAACAATTCTCAGCAGCAAACAATACTCAATTGGACCATACAGTTTTTCAGTTTTCTAGCAGCTGCTAACAACCAGTCAAAAACTCACAACTCAGTACAACTTTGCAGACTCTTTAATTCAGCAGAGAGAGCTGCTCAATTCAGCAAGGATAGAGTTTCAGGAACAGGACAATATTCTTCAAGATTTAATGCTTAAACAAATCTGTACACCCTCTTTTGCCCTCAAACCTTCAGCAAAGTGCAGCAATATATTTTCAAACAAAGTCTACAGAACTCCCAAACAATATTCAGCTCAGGATTTCAAAATTTCTAAACAGTGCTTTGCAATTTTCTGGACAGTTCCTATGTATTTTCTGCATGAGGACAGTCAATATCTCGATTTTCACTGATCCCATAATTCTCAATTAGCAACACCAACTCTAGCAACATCAACACTGCACAAGGAATGTTTGGCAACAGATCTTACCTACTAGCTCTTGCTCGAAACAAATTGAGCAAGTAGAATTTATCTGCTGCCTTTGTGATTCAAACTCAAATCAGCTAACTTTAATCAACTTTACAGCAGCTAACAACAAGGAATAAGCAACTGCACAACTCAAAACAGTGCAAGAACTGAAGGATAGGCTTGGAATTATTGTGAAAATGAGCTTCACATCGATCTCTCAAGCAGCAGTTCATACCATCTTAAACAATAACAGTATGACTCAAATTATTTCTAATTCTTGAATTCAAATTCAGTAGTAACAAAGATGAGACTCCGTTCAGTTCAAACTCAATCAAACAGTCTCAACTACCCAATTCAGTCACCAAGCAACAAGGAACTCGAGTCGACTTCACGGATTCAAATCAAATAACAAGCAACTAGATTGAAACAGTGTAAACACTCGAAGATCTCAATCATAGAACTTCCTCAAAATTTCAGAATTAAACTCAAGTTTAGCTCAGAGATTTAAACCTACAAGTTCAGCCTGTGCGTATGAATTGAAGTTCGAGCCGAGAACTCAGTTGCAAACGACTCCTCGCTGATGAAGAACACAACTGCAATTTTGTCGAAGTTTGCCGCAGATTTTTCGATTTGTTTCTCACCCCAAACCTTCATCAAACGAAGCCAAACTTTGGATTCAAGTTCCAAACCACCCTAGAAACTAATCGAGAAAGTAGACATGAATTCAAAGTAAGCCCAGATCGTCTCCTTCCTCGCAAAAAAAAACTGGTTCGAAATTTCTACCAAAACCCTAGAAATTTTGATTCAATCAAACTAATCCTTCAGATTCAGCTTCAAAATGGTGTTTCCAACTAGAATCACAGACACCCAATCGAATTCAAACTCAAATCCTCAACGAAAGTCAAATCTGAGCTAAGCCGAGAAACTTCGAAGTCGCAAATGGAGATTCAGTGGTGGAATTCGATATTTATCACCTCCAATTCTTCAATTCAGATCGATTTCAGTTCAAATCAACTACAGGTTTAAGGGAAATCAGAATTTTGAACTTTGCAAGCTTAAACGTGAAGAACAAATTTAGGATTTCTATATTTTTTTTTTAGTTTCATAAACAACGGATGAACAGTGCACTTGCCACTTTGGAATTTTTTCGATTTTCTTTTTTAAATTTTCTGATTTGTTGATAATCAAAACAAAGACCCCAGCATTGATAGAACAATCCAAAACCTCCGCTCTCATAGCAAGATGATACGGAATCATATCGAGAACACAAATAATGCAAAAATGCACGAAATAATAAAGATAGAAGATTATAGGCCAAATACATCCGCAACCTCTTAAAGTTGTCCTCACTTTTCACTTTGACACTCCATCTTAAGTTCGTCCCATTTGAACACTCCAACCACACCTCAAATGTGTCATTTAGACACAAAAGTTGTAGACAGTCAAACACATAAAATGCGTGTAATTCACACATAAGATGCGCGTAATTCACACGCCAGAGTGACGAATAAGACTAGGACACGTGGATTTAACTTAACCAAATTTAAAATAAATAAAAAAAGAAAAACCTGACCCACCCCCTAGTCGTCTTCCCCGACGATCCCCTTCCTTTCGCCCCTCTTCCCGACGATTCCCCTATTTTGTTTTCGAAAATCTCTCCACCACCTTCGTTTCTTCCCCAGATCTGAAACGAGAAAGCAAAAAATGTGTTTAGATCTAATAAAACTCCACAGATCTGAAACGAGACTTCTCAAAAATTTCAGATCGGAAATCCTTAAGTTCTGCCAAAACAATCATGGCGGAAATCCATTAAGTCCGGCGACTCAAACTTCTAGCTATTCAAAACAATCACTCAAACTTCTAGCTATTCAAAACAAAATGTGAAAATATCAAAATAACCACCAACTCCCAAGTTCCCAAACATGGCGGTAACAGACTTTTTCGCCGGCGAAGTCGCCACCGAACTTCTAAAACAGCTCATAGCCATAGTCCGAAAATCCACCTTATGTCGTTCAACCGCCGAGCAGCTCATCGTCGACATTAACGGTCTCCTTCCAATCATCCAAGAACTCAAACAAACTGGTGTTGAACTTTCACAGACACGTCGGATGGGTATGAACTCGCCGGAAATCCATTAAGTCCGGCGATGAAAACTAGTGGAGGGGAAGAGAGAGAGGGAACGATAATGGCGTGTGAAAGAGTAGGAGGAAAAAATAAAGGGAAAAGAATTTTAAAAAGAAAAATTGATCTCTCACGCTCTGAAGAAATGTGTATTACACGCACAATGC
Organism: Nicotiana undulata; assembly: GCA_005239495.1. Taxonomy (NCBI): domain Eukaryota; kingdom Viridiplantae; phylum Streptophyta; class Magnoliopsida; order Solanales; family Solanaceae; genus Nicotiana; species Nicotiana undulata. Next base: position 7,945 of record MDKH01119783.1, read on the forward strand.
CACATCACTAAGTTGTGTCTAAATGACATATTCGAGGTGTGGTTGGAATGTTCAAATGGGACGGACTTAAGATGAAGTGCCAAAGTGAAAAGTGAGAACAACTTTAAGGAGCCGCCGATGTATTTGGCCAAGATTATAATTTAAAATAGAGACTGACAAAGAACCTAACTATGAACTAGTTGGATCCCTTGAATTTACTATGTCAAATACTAATCGAGAAAGAACACTAATAAGAAATACGGATTAAGCTAAGTAAAGAATGCAATCTAAAGCACCTAGAAGATATATCAACTAGAACAATGAATTAACATTGAAATACAAAAGATAATCCAAGAGTATGAACATGAACTCATACATGATGGCACGATTTTTCATTTAGACACATGAACTTAGGGGTGTTCCTAATGAGCACGTACATTACATGAACTTTGTTCCAATTAGGCACTTCTTGCTAAGTTGGCACATAGAGCGAGTTTCACCCAATATAGGTGTGTGAAGAGCCCAAATAAATATATTTTTTCCTCTTCGTTTTTGTCTTTTTTATTTCCTTCTTCTTCTTCTTCCCTGCTTTCTTTTGATCTACATTTTTCTCTTTATTATTTTTGTTTCCTCTCATTTCTAGGAAACCATGTGCTCATCTATAAAGTAATTTCTAGGACAAGCTTTGGCAGAAGCTTCTTACTTACTATACTAACATAACATATTAAAACTTTGCTAAAAGCAGAAGATTCATTGTCTGAGCTTTAAGTTCAATCAGTGTTGAAAAAAACTATCTTGTTTCCCAAGAGATTCCTTTCCACATTAATCTATCTAGCTTAAGATTTTCAAATATGGTGATATTTGAAAAGAATCGGAGAAGATAAAAGAAACACAATATGCCGCCGCCAAGCTCCCCCTCCTCACCACCAAATCCTCTGTCATCCTCCTCTCTAACCCCCATCGCCGAACCCTTCTTCTTCACTCCACCCATCTCAAGTCGTCACTTTTCTCCAGGAGTAGCACCCTATTGATTAAAACTGAAATGAGTCCGAGTTTTTCATTTCAAATCGAAACACCATTAATGGGGTCTTTAAAAATCTTGAAGGTTTAAAATGGGTTACTTGATTTGATGAAAGTTTGTAAAATTAATGTTGGGGTTGCCTTCGGGTCGTCGTGGGGAATCTTTAGCTGAAGTTATAGCAAATTTGGAGGAGTTTCTCTTAAAAGTTTGGATTAAAATCCTGGTTGGAACAAGAACACACATGAAGATAGTGAAGAACACCAAGAACACACATTAAATAGATTTAACATAGTTTTTCCTCTCTTTTTTAACTCAAAAAGATGTATGTCCTCATTTTATTCGCCATTGCCACATCTGCAAAGAGTGTATTGCACACACTTTGTAAGTTTCACTAATTGTCAAAATAATGTCTAATTGGAACAAAGTTTGTGTAATGTACGTGCTCATTAGGAACATCCCTAAGTTCAGGTGTCTAAATGAAAAATCGCGCCAACTTTAAGTGTCTCTGTATATGGTAAATAAAGAGAAATAAAAGATACCATATACCTCTCAAGTTTTGGTCTTTATTTATCAATCCATCATCAAAAGCCCCCTTTCAAAATGAGAGGAGGGACTATTCACTAGAGTGTTATTTAGGCTAGATGACTAAAATACCCTTAGACTAGTAAGGAATCTAAGTAGACCTAAATTATAAGACTAGCCTAAATAGCTAAATTGCCAATATAGTCTTCTTGATCTTGACTCATTTAAAGCATTCCAATGTTATGACGTTGACTAGGAAATCATCCTCATTAAGCATGCTCATCTGGCTTGTATCACCGGTAGTACAAATCATGAGCTTCTAAGAATTATAATTTATAGAAGCTAGTATAAATAAATACCTATCTGTTTGAAGTTTACATAAATAGATTTGTCACGACCCGAAATCCCTACCGTCGGGACCATCTAGGCAAGACAATGTTAGAGTATTATTTAGCTAAACCTTTTTCAATTCAGTCAACAACACTAATAAATTAATGTGAAATACGACGAACACAAAATAATATAAAGACTTAAACATTTACAACCACCCGGATCTGGAGTCACAATCCACGAGCTACTAAGATTACTACAAACAAAGTTAGAAGAATGGAAAGTACAATGTTTTGAAGTGGATAAACAATAAAATATATAACTAAGAAGAGACTGCAGGGTCTGCCGACGCCAGCAGATCTACCTTGGGTCTCTTGATAACGGATCTGACAGCTAATCTCTTGATCAATCAGAGCAGGTACCAAATTTTGCACAGAAAGTGCAGAGTGCAGTATCAGTACAATCGACCCCATGTAATGGTAAGTGTCGATCCTAACCTCGATGAAGAAGTGACAAGGCTAAGACAAGACAAACATGTACAAGTCAACATTGTATATACAGATAACAGTAAAGAACTAAACAGGTACTATCGTGTAACGACCCGCTCGGTCGTTTTGAGAGTTAGCGCCCCGATTCCCTAATAATTGTTTTCCCCACGTTTGGTTGTGCTTTTGGGACTTGCCGGAGTGATTAGTTGATTAGTTGTGGTTTTCGGAGAGTTTTGGGACACATAGTCCCTAAATTAGAGTTTAAGCCTTAGAAATCGGACTGTAGTTGGAACTGTGAGAAGACGGATACAGAATGGAAATCCATCAACTCTGTTAGCTCCACTGAGTGATTTCGGGGTTAGGGGCGTGTCCAGATTGTGTTTTTAAGGTCTATTGTAGTTTTAGGCTTGAATTGGCGAAAGTTAGGATTTCAGCGATTTTGACCGATAGGTGAAATCGGGCTCGGAATGGGATTCCGAAAGTGGCAGCAGGTCTGTAGTGTCATTTATGACCTGTGTGTAAAATTTGAGGTCATTTGGATTATTTTTGACGTGTTTCGGCATCGGTTGTAGATTTTGGAAATTTTTTAAGTTCTCAGGCTTGAATCCATGTAAATTCTTGATTTTTGGTGTTATGAGATATGGTTTGAAGGCTTGCCTAAGTTCTAATGAGGTATTAGGACTGGTTGGTAGGTTTGGTTGAGGTCCCGGGAGCCTCGGGTGTGTTTCGGCTGCTCAATGGGGAGGATTTTTGACTTGAGAAAAATCTGGTGTTGCTGAACCTGTGATTTTGCACATGCGGTTTTGGACCACAGGTGCGGTTTCGCAGTTTCGGCTGACTTAATCGCAGAAGTGGAGTTAGGCCATTTCCTATGGGCTCCCAGATGTGGCCGGGAACCGCAGATGCGGCCCAGGGACAGTAGATGCGACCCCATCCCACTTAATGAATTTCCGCACATGCGATGCCTTTTCCGCAGGTGCGGCCCTTTTGACCGTAGAAGCGGAATCGATGGGCAGATAATACCAATTTTGAGGGTTTGAATTTTATAACTTCTAAAAACGCTTTGGAGCTCGGGAATAGGCGATTTTGAGTGGGTTTTGAAAAGGAGATTCATAGTAACGATTCCTAATCCTAATTCACTTATATTTTACTAATCTATAACAAGTTCTTCAATCTAATCAAGGAATTTGAGGGGGGGGAATTAGAAAAATGGGAGAAAAGTTCCCCAAGTAAAAATTCGGGAATTTAATGGGATGTTGGCGTCTGATTTTGATGATTCTTGTTCGAGTGTGTTCGTGAGTGAATGTGCGTTCTATATTGGTAACTTTCACTTGATTCCAAGATGTGGGCCCCGGGGACCTTTTGGGCGATTTTTCTAATTTCGCGTATTAGCTTCAAATTAATTAGTTAGATTGATTTCTTAAGTTATATTTACATTATGCAATTGAATTGAATAGATTTGGACCATTCGGAGTCGGGTACTAGTGGCAAGAACGTGATTCCGGGTTGAGTTGAGTAGTCGAGGTAAGTGGCTTGCCTAATTCTGTGTTGGGGACTTCCCCTTAGGTTGTTTTGACATTATTTGATATGTGGGTGCCATGTACGTGAGGTGACGAGTACATACACGGGCTATTTGTTGCTAAAATTCTATTTTCGCTTCACATGTCATAAATCATTTAGTCCAACTTCACTGTTTAATGTGTTAATTGCTTAGCTTAGATTAGGAAAAACATGCCTACTTGTTTTATATAAAATTGTCTATCTGCTACTCTTTGTGCCATGTTTAGCTAGTTTATTCTTTCCCTTACCTGTGATTGTTGAACTGTTCTTAAATAATGCCTTATCCGATGTTCATTCGCATAACATATTTAAATTGGGGACTACAGACGTATTCTAGGAGATCCCCCTTGTAATGCATATTTAAATTGGGGACTACGGACGTATTCTAGGATATCCCCCCTATACTGCATATTTAAATTGGGGACTACAGACGTATTCTGGGAGATCCCCCATGTACTGCCTATTTATTTTGGAACTACGGGATGGTATCTCGAGAGTCTCCGCATTGTGATACGTTGTGCTGAGCTGAGGGATCTCTCTTTGCTGTTATGTTCTAAATTATTTCTTCTAAACTATTTACGGTAGAAATTATTTATCTTCTCCACTGTCTTAAACTTATTAATTTGAAATCCAGTAGAGCCTTAACCTGACCTCGTCACTATTTGACTGGGGTTAGGCTTGGCACTTACTGGGTACCAAATATGGTGTACACACGCCCTTTCCTGCACATGTTTTTTGTGTGCAGATCCAGGTTTGAGTTCTCAGTCACGTGTCTAGTGGTTGTCTTAGCTGCCATTGAGGAGACTGCAAGATATTTCTGCCGCGTCCGCAGAATCCTCCAAGTCACCTTCCATTCTGGTCTAAATAGAGATTTTCTATGTATTTACTTTTCAGTTGTTTAGAGCTACTGTAGAGTAGGAGCTTGTGACTATCATGTGACATTTCGGGTTTTGGGATTTATACTTGTACATGCCGAGCGGTGGTGTTATGCTTACTTAGCTTTTCTTTCCCTATCTTTACTCTTTATCGCTTTTAATTAAGAGAATCCGCAAATTTAGGCTTACCTAGTTATAAAGACTAGGTGGCGTCACGATACCTTTCGGAGGGTAAATTGGGTCGTGACAAGTTGGTATTAGAGCGTCTAGGTTCATAGGAGTCACAAGTCACATGCCGGTTTATTAGAGTCTCGCGGATCGGTACGGAGACGTTCGTATCTATCTTCGGGAGGCTATGTAACTGTTAAGAACAATCACATTCTTTGGAATTCCTTGTCGTGCTAGTTACTGACATTAAAATTCCAAAACTCTATTCTACTCTTTCTCACAGATGGTGAGGACCCGTACCGGACAGACCAATGATCAGGAACCCAAGGCCCCAGCCAGAGCCGCCAGTGGCAAGGGCAGGGGTAGAGGACGAGCACACGGTGCAACCCGAGCACCGACGAGAGCAGCGATAAAGGAGCCCCCAGTAGCTCCAGCTGAAGGGCCGGCACAGGAGGTCCTTATTTCTACTCCACCCCTCCAGGAGACTTTGGCTCAGTTCATGAGCGTTTTCACTCTCACTCAGGCGGGACTACTCCCGATAGCTCTAGCCATATCTCAGGCCGGGGGAGGGGCACAGACTCCCGCAACCCGTACTCCTGAGCAAAGGGTCCAGGTTGGGCAGGCCCTAGAGTATATTCCTATTCCCCCAGCGGCTCCGGCGTAGCATGATGCTACGGTAGTTGCTTCTGAGGCAGAGCATCTCAGACTTGAGAGGTACAAAAAGTACCACCCACCTATTTTCAGCAGACTATCTTCAAATGATGCTCTGGGTTTTATTAAGGAGTGCCATCGTATTCTCCGCACTATGGGCATCGTGGAGACGAGTGGGTTTTCTTTCACCGCTTTCCAGCTGAGGGGAGCGACTTATCAGTGGTGGCGGTGCCTATGAGCTGAGAAGTCCGGACGAGGCTGCTTCACTCACTTGGACTCAGTTCTCGGAGATGTTTTTGCGTGAGTATGTTCCCCATATCCTCAGGGATGCTTGGCGTGCAGAGTTCGAGCAGTTACACCAGGGTTCCATGACTGTGTCGGAGTATGCAGTCCATTTCAATGACTTGGCTCGTCATGCACCGGCCTTTGTTGTCACGGTCAGAGAGAGTTCGCCGCTTCATTGAGGGACTCCACCCCGGTATTCGGACCAATATGGCCAGAGAGTTAGAGATGGATATCACTTACCAGCAGGCAGTGAGTATTGCCCGGAGGATAGAGGGCATGTTTGCTCGGGACAGAGAGGAGAGGTCCCGAGAGACTGGTCATTATTCAGGAGCTCGTGAACCAGCAACACGCTATGGTAGGGGTTTGGTGAGTCGCCCAATTCATTCAGCTCTTCCAGCAGCTAGTGGTATTCCAGCTCCTCCTAGACCTCAGGAGCCTTATTATGCACCCCCAGTATCTAGTAGGCCTCCTGCTCGATGTGCTATTACCGGCCACCCCAGCAGGCCAGTTCAGAGTCAGTCTTAGCTGCAGTATCCTCGGATGAGTTGTTTTGAGTGTGATGACACTCGTCACATGATTAGAGATTTCCCAGAGCTAGGAGGGGCACATCATCTCAGACTTATCAGCCTCCACGTGCTCCAACGAGTCCTCCGGCAATCCTTCCATCCCCAGCTGCTACTCCACCTTCTCAGACAGTTCGAGGTGGAGGTCGGGGAGGTCAAGGTCGCCCTAGAAGGGGAGGCCAGGCCAAGGACTATGCTCTTCCAGCCTGTTTAGAGGTCGTCGCTTCAGACTCAGTCATCACAGGTGTAGTCCCTATTTTTCATAGGGATGTATCAGTATTATTTGACCTAGGATCTACATATTCATACGTTACTTCTTATTTTGCTTCATATTTGGGGATATCTCAGGATTTTTTGAGTTCCCTCATTTATGTTTCTACTCCCGTGGGAGATTCTCTCGTTGTGGACCGCGTATATCGGACGTGTTTGATTGTTATCAGTGGTTTTGAGACCGGAGCTGATTTGTTGTTACTCGATATGGTAGATTTCGATATTATCTTGGGCAGGGACTGGTTGTCGCCCTATTATGTTATTCTTGATTGTCATGCTAAGACCATGACACTGGCTATGCCAGGTTTACCAGGATTAGAGTGGAGAGGTACCTAAGAGTATACTCCCCGCATAATTATTTCTTTCCTTAAGGCTCAACGGATGGTTGAGAAGGGTTGTGATGTGTATTTGGCCTATGTGAGAGCTTTAGTGTTAATACCCCTATGGTTGGGTCAGTTCCAGTCGTGAGGAACTTCCATGATGTGTTTCCAACTGATCTTCCGGGTATGCCGCCCGACAGAGATATTGATTTCGGCATTGATTTGTTGCCGGGCACTCGACCCATTTCCATTCCTCCCTATTGCATGGCTCCTCCTGAGTTGAAGGATTTGAAGGAGCAGTTGCAGGAGTTGCTGCATAAGGGTTTCATCAGACCGAATGTGTCACCTTGGGGTGCTCCGGTATTATTTGTGAAGAAAAAGGATGGTTCTATGCGTATGTGTATTGATTATCGGCAGCTGAACAAGGTTACTGTGAAGAACATGTATCCTTTGCCTCGCATTGATGACCTATTTGACCAGTTGCAGGGTGCCAAGGTATTTTCCAAGATTGATTTACATTATGGCTATCATCAGTTGAAGATTCGGGAGCTGGATATCCCGAAGACTGCCTTCAGGACCAGATATGGTCACTATGAGCTTCTTGTCATGTCATTTGGGCTGACCAATGCCCCAAAAACCTTTATGAATTTGATGCATAGTGTGTTCCAGCCTTACCTTGATTCTTTCGTCATTGTGTTCATTGACGATATTCTAGTATATTCCCGATCTCGGGAGGATCATGAGGAGAACTTGAGGACTGTGCTTCAGACATTGAGGGAGAAGAAATTATATGCAAAATTTTCTAAGTGTGAATTTTTGCTTGATTCAGTGGCATTCTTAGGCCATGTGGTGTCGTGTGATGGGATCAAGGTATATCCGAAGAAAGTGGAGGCGGTGCAGAGTTGGCCTAGACTGTCATCAGCTACAGAGATCCGCAGTTTCCTTGGTTTGGGAGGGTACTATCGCCGCTTTGTAGAGGGATTTTCATCTACTGCAGACCTATGACCAGACTGGCCCAAAAGGGTGCTCCGTTCAGGTGGACTGAGGAGTGTGAGGAAAGATTTCAGAAGCTCAAGACAGCCCTGACTACAACTCTAGTGTTGGTATTGCCTACAGGCTCAGGGTCCTATACAGTATATTGTGATGCCTCGAGGATTGGCTTTTGAGCGGTATTGATGCAGGACGATAGGGTGATTGCCTACGCGTCCAGACAGTTGAAGGTGCATGAGAATAACTATCCAGTTCATGATCTCGAGTTGGCAGCGATTTTTCACGCCCTAAAGATATGTGTCATTATTTATACGGTGTTCCCTGTGAGATTTTTACGGATCACCAGAGTTTGCAGAACTTGTTCAAGCAGAAGGACCTCAATTTGTGCCAGCGGAGGTGGTTGGAGTTACTCAAGGACTGATATCATTATATTATACCACCCGGGGAAGGCCAATGTGGTGGTCGACGCCTTGAGTCACCGGGCGAAGAGTTTGGGGAGTTTGGAATATCTTCCGGTAGTTGAGAGGCCCTTAGCCTTGGATGTTCATTACTTAGCCAGTCAGTTGGTGAGATTGAATATTTCAGAGCCTTGCTGGGTATTAGCTTGTGTGGTTGCTCGATCTTCTTTTTATGACCGCATCAGAGAGCGCTAGTATGATGACCCCTACCTTCTGGTTCTTCAGGACAGGGTTCGGCGAGGTAATGCCAGAGATGTGACTATAGGAGATGATGGTGTGATGGGATGCAGGTTCGGATCTATGTGCCCAATGTGAATGGGCTTCGGGAGTCTATTATTGAGGAGGACCATAGCTCGCGGTACTCCATTCATCCGGTACCGCGAAGATGTACCAGGACTTGAGACAACACTATTGGTGGAGGAGGATGAAAAAGGATATAGTTGAGTTTGTGGCCAAGTGTCTCAACTTTCAACAAGTTAAATATGAGCATCAGAGACCAGGAGGGTTTCTTCAGCAGATTGAGCTTCCAAAGTGGATGTGGGAGAGGATCACCATGGACTTTGTGGTTGGACTTCCTCGGACTTTGAGAAAGTTCGATGCTATTTGGGTGATCGTGGATCGGCTGACCAAGTCAGCCCATTTCATTCTAGTGTTGACTACATACTCCTCCGAGAGTTTGGCTGAGATTTATATCAGGGAGATTGTTCGCCTTCACGGTATTCCAGTATCTATCATTTCAGACAGAGGTACACAGTTCACTTCACGGTTCTAGAGAGCCATTCAGTAGGAGCTAGGCACCAGGGTAGAGTTGAGTACAACTTTTCACCCTCAGACGGACGGGCAGTCCGAGCTCACGATTCAGATTCTTGATGATATGCTCTGTGCCAGTGTGATGTATTTTGGAGGGTCATGGGACCAACCACTTGCAGAGTTTGCTTATAATAACAGCTATCAGTCCAACATTCAGATGGCGCCGTATGAGGCATTGTATGGTAGACGGTGCCAGTCTCCAGTGGGTTGGTTTGAGCTGGGCGAGGCCCGATTGTTGGGTACAGATTTGGTCCAGGATTTCCTGGACAAGGTGAAGATGATTTAGGAGAGGTTCGTTGTTGTTTTAGACTTCAATACTACACAATATTATAAGTTAATTGTGCAGTACCCAATTTTCGAGTGTTGTCTAATAAGAAGAACCAGGTTCTTCTTAGTCTACTACTTACTACTATTTGCGGAATAATTAAGCAGTAATAGTAAAGACACTGAGATTTTTACGTGGAAAACACCTGGCTCAAAAGGTGAAAAAACCACGACCTACTCCTCAGTAGGATTTGCTCAAAACTCTTCACTAAACTCTGAGCCAAAACGGACTTACAAAATAAACTCTTTTGTAATCCTAGGACTAACTCTAATCCTCTTTGTATCAACTAGCCTCTAGCTAATTTCTACAGAATTCAAGCTAACTCTAACTTGATCAGTTTGTACCTATTATAATTGCTTCTATGAAAGCTGATAAGATGCAGTATTTAAACTCCTACTACAATCAACTAGACTCAATATACAAACAATGAAACTGTTCCTTCTAGTTGAACTGTAGCCTTTGTATCGCACAACAATTCTGCTTGCAAAACCTCTGGAACTTTTGCTTCAGAACTTGATTCACTTTTGCACTTGTGCGTCACCTCTTTCAGCAGTAATACATTGATTATTTATAGAGTCCGTTTGTTGAGTCCATGATTCAATTCTGATCCAACTCTTCCTTGGTAAACGAGTTTGATTGTAACTCAACTTCCTTCCTCTATTTCTGTCCTAGCTGAAATCAACTTTTGTCTTCTCTTATCAATTTGCAACCTTTTCATATTAGGAGACATTCTCTTAGTTCTTTGATACTTAGCAATCACTGATATCTCCTAGACTTGTACGATTTGTGATCCAACTGCTTCATTCAGAAGTGTATGCTATGATGGACCTGGTTCAACTGGACTCCTTTTGTCAATCTTCAAAACCCATTCAGTGACATGGGCCAACAAATTCCCCCTTTTTGATGATGACAAACTCTGTGCATTTATCCTGTATACACATCCAACACTTTGTATTTTTGTGAGCATTAATCATCAAGAACCAGGTTCATTAGGTTATAAATATCACTTCAAAGAAACTGTAGCACATCTTCCCCCTTTTGGCATCATCAAAAAGTTTCAAAATGATACTTACCAGTAATTAATTCTTACTCATGGCCAATTTAGGCAACTGCAGGTGCAAACATGATTAATCAACACAAGAAACCAATAATGTAAGCTAAATCATAAATAGAGACATTTGTCAAAACACCAAGCTTTCATTTGATTAACATGGATTATCAACACCAAAACAGATTAAATCAAAGGCAACCAAAACATGAGAACGACATAATTAAAAACTAAAACAAACACACTTGACACAGTTCCGAACTGGGCACTAGATAGGATAGGAGGGGGTAGTTCTAGAAATTCCTAGTTTGGGGTGATGCAGAAGAGGCAAGATTCTTGGTTTGGAGAAGAGACAACATTTGGTGTAAGACACCCTCATTTTTCTCTTTCTCCTTGGCTAATTTAGCGTTGAGATCATCACACTCATCTTCCACCTCAACTAAGAGAGTCTTCAAGAGAAGGATCTCCATATCCTTTTGCTCACTTTCTTGCACCAGAGTACGAACCTTGCTGTTGACCGGTTGCTTCCGAGATGAACTAGGTTCATCTTCCGGGGCACTGACAGAGTAATCACATGACAACAAAGTGTCCTTCCCAAAGAAATCTTTAGCAGTATCCATTTCAGCCTTCTTTGTGGGAACTCCAAAATGACCCAGAACTACAGTAAGGATAAAGCCATAAGGAATTGCATGGGCCTTGGTGCCATTTACCACCCTGTCCAAAAGCTGGATGATCAAAGATGGCCAATTGATCTGCTTGCCTTTGTATTGGCGCTCCATGAGCGTTAGATCCATATAGTTAGCAATGTGCATGCGCTCTTGTCTTGGCAGTAGGAATTTAATAATAAACTCAAAGAACAGCCTGTGTTCAGGCTTCATCTCGCTTTTGTACACTGCCCTGGGCTCAGGCTCTTCTTCATTGTCACAAAAGAATCTGATGATGGTAAGTGCTGAGGCCATTCCATCCAAGCAAGGCCATCTCTGCCTTGTATAATCGTCATATCCCTCAGATGGAATGTCTAGAATGACTCCCAGTTCTTGTGCGTCAAAGGAGACTTCAACTCCCCTGACCAATGATGTAACCCTTCCTCCAATCATAGTCGCATTCCCCATGAATTCCACTACCTCATTTGTGATGAGCCTGCCCTTCAAGCGAAGGACCATGTCCTTCCAGCCTTGAGCTGCCAAAAAATCCACTAAGTACCTCATACCCGGCTCGTCCAAATCTTTCAGTAATTTTCCCTTCAAAATATGTCTCTTGCCAAACATGGCAACTCTGTCAATAGACACTTCTCCAACCTCCTTCTCATCATCTCCACTCCAATCAGGATCATTATCTTGCTCAACAATCTGAACTTTCTTCTTTGACTTTACTTTAGACAGTGTCCTCGTAGATGTACCCACGGTGGTAGTATACATAGGTGTTGACTTCTTTGAGGAAGTCTTAGTCAATTTTTCCTTGGGTGTCTTGACCACCACTGGAGTAAACTCTTCATCTTGTTGGACCAGGTCCAACACCTCATTAACAGCAATAGCCTCAATAGGCTCCCCCACTTTCACTTTCCCTTTCTCAGCTCTCTTTCTTTTGCTCTCTTGCAGAGCTTTTTCCAGCTTCTCCTCCTCTTCACGAACGGTATTTCTCGCAGCTCGTACCCTTGGAACAGGTACACCAACAGACTCATCAGTTTTCCTTTTTTTTTGAGGCCTTAGACTTGATAGACTTGGGAGTTCTTTTCTTCTTGGGGTTGTATGAGTTCCCCAGTTTCTTAAGTCTCTCAGCCAAGGTTTCTTCCCCAGAAGAAACACGATCATCTATCTCCTTCATTAGCTGTTCTAATCCAGCAGCAACTTCCTCAACTTCATTAGTTCCCCCTATCACTACGACATCATCTTCAAGATTCTCAGGAATGGGGCCACAAATACCAAGTATGGAACCATCCTTCCCAGATCCCCTCACACCTGCATCTCCCTCATTCTCAAGACAACCAACACAAATCTATTTTCAGAATGTAACACAGAGGTAACTTCAGTATTACTTTTCTCAGCACTTGACGAACTAAGTGCATCGTCCTCATGTGCTGATTTAAATGATTCACTGGATGAATCAAGTTTGGATTCTTCTTCAGCCTATAATAAATCTTCCAAGAACTTTGCTCGTGACCCTGAAGCCACAGATTT